>JASAND010025867.1:0-36985 GCA_030248195.1 Trissonchulus latispiculum
CAGCGGCGCAGTAGTACCAGAATGGAAAGTACTGATGAAGAAGTCTTTACCGGCAGCAGTGCTATTTCTTACATTTTCTTCAGCTATCTCACACCTTCTTCATTTATCTTATTTTCGGTTTTGACCGGATGGAGTGGCATTGGATAGCATAAGGGCGTTTAGTCAAATGAGATGCACAAATCTGTGGAATTCAATTTCTGAAGTTAGACAGAAACATCGGGAAAATAAGCTAAATAATTTTCATATTCCCACATACAATTTGTACTGTTAGCACGAAAACAAGAGAAACTAAAGAAATTCAATTAGTAAGTTAAGTATTTGGCAAAAGCAATCCTTGAAGCGACCTTTGCTGAAAACTGATTTTTCTATATTCGCCTGAGACAAGTATTCAGACCAACTAGATGCAGCAACCGCTGATGCTACTGAAGGGCATTTCATCTATCATATTGGAGTAGCTGAACAATGAAAGCTGTTCAATATTTTTTTCTTAACTTATATACACCTAAATTTTATCATAATTTTGATCTATATTCGTTCAGCTATTCAGATTAAAGGCTGAACTCGGCAAAGTAAATAGAAAGAAACCACTGGACGAATGGGATCCGTACTGCTGCTATAATTGCTGGTTCCAAAATATCATGTAGCGAGCATTTAATGAATATTGTCATATCTAGAACAACTATTTTCATGAATTTAACCAGAAACGAATTCTTAACTCTGCAATTGGCTTTGATAATAACTTGTTACCATATCTTTGAAGTTTTCTAGAATTTAATCTGACATCCTCAATTTCTAAAATTTAAAAGATAGACTAGACGATTCTGGGACATCACAGGCCACCATCAACTACTAAGTAGGAACGAATGAAAACTATGTTTTATGTTACCAAAAATTACCACAAGCCAAAACCATAAATTGAAACAGATTGGCGTCAATGTCAATTGTCAGATTTCTTAGCATATGTTGGTAGTTCAGTCGTTCGTATTTCATTTGTTCGTATTTCTTTTGTTCGTAATTAATTTGTCGTATTTCATATGTTCGTATGGCATTTGCTCGTAAATCCAAACGTGTTTTAAAATTTTAGTGAATTAGAATAACTTTACGTAATTGCAGAATTCACAGCACATAGTTTGTTCACAGTTATAATAGAATTTCCTCGATTCTCATTTCCGATCCAAATGCAAGAAACGCAGGCGTGGCGAAACTAAGCTAGCCGACCGCCCGCCCACCCACTTTCAAAATACTCACTAACATGCCTACCGGTTACGCCCGCGAGCAGATGCAGAGCCAACCTCATTTCCTCCGGAGCAGAACCAAACAGAGCCGAGCGAGAAGATTGACTCGTCTTTATCTCTATCTAGCAGTGACACTAGCCACTAACAGCCTACAGTATTAAAATCCGACAGCTGCAAAATCTCGTACTTGACCAGATTCCTATATCCACTTCAAATCCTTATCTTTCTTATAAAAAATAATTTTTATCTCCTTTTTATTTTACATTTTATCGAAAACGTGGTTTCAACTTAGTTTCCATATTTCAGTAATATTTACGAACAAAATGAATCACTTTGCGTTAACGAACAAACGACATGCGAACACATGGAATCTGATTGGCCACCGTTGGATAGTTATGTTATCTTAAGGCACTTTTAAACATTTTTGTAGACCAGACATCCTTCGGTTGTGGAAACTAAGAGCACTAAGTAAATATGAACGGAACGGTTGAAGAAATCAGATTGCTAACGATATACAGCGCATTTATACAATGGAAGGATGCCTGCAACTTGGTGGTAATATACTCATTGTAGCTGCCATTGCAGCTGCGAAAAGCTTGCATAGAAAAGAATACGTATTGCCATTTGCATTGGCACTTGCCGACACAATCATGGGATTAGGTCAATTGTCAGGCCGGAGTTCGACGTATCTGCATTGTCAGTGAGGGGGAACTTAATATTAGGGTGACAAGACGAAAATGTTTTCTGGAACTTCATAACGTGTGCTACATTTTGGCCGGATTCATCTGTCCAACTCTACTTTTGCGCATTTGCCTAGATAGAATGTTGGCATGTTATAGTGTTTCAGTCTACAGTAAGACTTTGCAAAAGGTGTCTGCTTGGCTGTTTTCATGGCATTCCTTGCCGGTTTCATAGTTCTATTCTTGGCGCTATGTATATTCTTAAGAAGTGATTCTGCGCTAGAAGCTCAAAAACACAAGCTATGCGATGGGCACTCAATTACTGGATGAATGTTATTTGGACCTTTTTTATCCATGCTGCTGGTGGCTTCATTGGTTGCTTGAGCGTATATAATAGCAATTACTTTGGGTAGCATCGGAATACCTACCAGCCCGAGCTTTCCAGTCATGAAGAATGTTACTGTACGCCAACGGCAGATTAAGATTACTAAAATGCTGTCGCTGGTTATTGTTTGTACTGTTCTGCTCTATTCAATTCCACAATTAATTATGAGTGTGACCAGTGCAATGGGAATGCCCTACAGTGTGTATGTTGTATTTGCACCAATCTGGTTGGATTTTGAGTAAATCTTAACTGAGCCAATAACGTTATCATTTACTTCTACAAAAATAAAAGAAATTCGCCAAGTTTTGACATGCCATGGTTTTGATTCAGTCAGAGCCACTACTAACAAAATTTGGCGAATGTCTCGGAGTCAACTCAATAACGCCTGGGCACAAATGGCAACACCTATGGCCGCCACCACTCAAAGAATGGAATTTCAACGAAGAATTCATACCCAGTAGACTGTATATATAGTAGACGGTATATATATACCAGTATAATCAAATATGAACTATTGTAAACTATTAAATTAAAAATCGTTAGAACCAAACTGAATTGTTGACAAAATATCCACTGAAGCTTTCAAAATGACAAATAGTAAAAGTTTTAAGAACTGTGAAGTGAATATCTATGAGAAAATCTAAAGTACTGAGTAAATTTTTAGCATTAATACACAGTTTATATAAAGAAACTTTTAGTCCTGCTGCGGGCTTGGACCTGTTTCATCTTATCCATATACAGATAAGCGTAGAGCGCAGCTATCTATATGCCCTTTCTGTATCTTTTGCCAATCATTCAGATTTGTGAAAAAGTATTGAGGGTCCTGTTTTTCATGGTCAAGAAACGGCCGATTTTCCAACATTCTACTGGAAAATTCACCAATAATCAGCCGGAACATGGCCCAAGCTCACTATTTATTTATTTATTTATTTATTTATAAAAAAATATTGTATGGATAAAACAGAAAAGTAAAAAGGAGATGCAGCATATACCGGGTACAACGATGTTGAGCCATTTACAAAATACAAAAAATATCCATTATTCGTCGACTACACAAGCGTAAAATTAAACCGAATGTTACAGATGGCTCTCGACTTCCCATAATACACATTGTATTAAAAAATTTAAAATGTTCTTCCATTGGAATATATTATGTCTGCATTATATTCAGACAATACGTTTTGAAACGTCAAGAGTAATTTAATTCATACAGCGGATTTAGCATATTTAGTGATGAAAGCGGAGTTGACATTTCAGCCCCCAAATCATGTATGGCTATCAGATCCGCAGTGTAACAGTTGGGACGAAGTCAATGAACGTTTTTGGGTCAAATACATTTGCTGGGCTGATAAATATTTGGATGGTAGCCGCTGTTTTGATTGCGACGAAAAAAATTATGGAGCTATTATTGCAGGATATCGCCAAGGTCCACGAGACCAAAATCTAAAACCAAACCAGTGAGGTGGTTTATGGAATCCAAGACCTGCAAATTAGCACAAAGGACGTCCACGCCATAATGAAATCCCGGATCCTTCAGACTGATGCTGAGCCCTATTCATGTCGAGGAGGTGCGAAGAATTTGTTCCAAAATTTAGTTTTGCCAAAATTTGTATTGGCCGAGTCCAATTTCGTGAACGGTGATATGGAAAATCCGTTCGTTTTATCCCGAAGAGATCACAATTATGTTGGTTCCGCTGTTTATGCCGGGAAAAATGCACGGGAACAATATTAAATCTCAGCTGCTTTGAGACACTATCGAAAGGACTGGAGATACCGATGTCCTCGCCAAAGCGCCAAAGCAAAGACTACATACATCAACTGGAACGTAGCCAGGGTAAGGTCACGAAGGCAATGGAAATTTCTACATCTAGCATGGCCAGTCCAGTGACCAGAACCCACCTATACCTTTACTTCTGGCGAGATTATGAAAGGTACAAGGCAATGGGGAATCTCTCCGATTTCAACTACAATTCACTTCAACTTTGTAAATGCAAGCCATGGAAAAAATCAGAACATGGTGGCTGGTGAACATTCAAGAGACTCTACACTTCTGTCTGCCTCTGCGTTCATTGGAATAACACCATTTTCTAAGATCCGAACTAACTTGCATGAGGAACTTGTATGACAACTTTAACAGTGTTACAAAATGAGCCCACCATTCTGGCATTAACAAGGAGGCACTTCGAGTAATGAGTTAACCATTTCAACCATTTCACCATAAAACGTAAGATTAAATTAATCAGATTAACAGGAGATAAACAGCTTAATTGAATTTCAATGAATGTTTTAAGCGGTGTTTATTTCGCTTTCCGGCGTTAGCTCTTTTATGCCCAACTTCTAACCAGCTTATTTTTTGATATATTATTGTAATTAAATAAAATTAACGTATAACTATAACAACGTAAACTATAAACTGTAATTATAGTCCATTTCACTGTTTGAATGAAGAACGACAGAAGTATTAATTAGTTCGCATTGTTAACGTCAACAAATGTCAAAGTCTACGTCCAATACAGCTAGTTATGAAAGGTGTTAAAATGTTAAGTTTTTAGAAATAATAGTTTCTCAATTTTTAAAATACGAGATAATAAATTTTCTGTGCGTCTAAGCGCTTAAGGGAGGGTCACTTTGGGTCAAAATCGATAGTCACGGATTTCGCTCATTTTCACACAATATAGGCACATATGTTCTTAAAAACAAGACAAAATATTAGAGTTCGAAATCAAGCTGTGCCAAGAGATATTATGGTTTATAGTTGGAAAACTTGAACACCTCTGTGATTTGCCTTCCAAGGTCATGTGGAGACAGAACGGCCGCAATATTGGGGTCGACCGATACGGCAAATTAATACTGTTGGTTGACTGGGCAAAAACGACTCCGACACAGCTAGCCAGGCGATTGCAATGCAATCTTTAATCGTGAACTGAACCTTTTCAGCTTGTGCCCTCAAACTTTAACTTGCTCTAACTTGTAAAAATACATTTCAGACACATAGTTCAGTTAGAAAAGTTGTTCAGCTCGTCATTAGCTATAAAGTGATATCAAATTTGTCTAATTTTGGAAATTTCAAAATTGCCAATTTTAATCATGAAACAAACAAATCAAAGGAGCCCAGCAGGACAGAAAAGTTCAACTTTGAAACATTTGCTTTTACCACAATGTTGGGCAGGCATGAAGAGCCTTGTGTGCTAATTTTGGTAACTTTTTAGTGGATAACGCGTGAGAAATTATTAAAATAATGTGAAAATTATGAAAAATGCCTGTTTTTGGCAAAATTCGCACTTTTTGTGGCAAGTTTTTGAGCTTAATATAGATGGTACAAACTTAGGAATGCTTTCACAAGATGTCTTTTATGCATAGAGTGCAACCATCTATGAGCCGCTTCTGTAGCATTTGCAAATCGTCCAGAGACCAAAATGTTTTGCACGTCCTGTTTTTCATGGTTGAAAAACGATCTTGTCTTGTTTTTAGGACCCATGATGACTAAAAAATGTGTGAAAATGAGCAAAATCGGAGATGGCCGAAAAACGACCCCTCCCCGCCCCTTAAGACGGCAATGCGAATGCGTCATACTATCATCGCTTAGGCCACTCCGAGCGCATTAAGCCAATAAATGTTTGTTCGAATTTCTCACGTGCCGTTGCTTCAATCTTAATTCTTGACATTTTAATTAACCGTGTTGTATGTTCGCTGAAAAAGTGGTTGTGCCAAGGGGATGCACTATTATTCAGTGACATTTTATAAAATCCATAGGAGGCAACTTTCTGCTCCAGTCACTGCACTGCATTGCTTTCTACAAATGCATAATATCTGCTATATTCTAGCAGGTTTCACATGCCCAACGTTGCTCTTATGCATTTCTGTAGACAGATTGTTAGCCTGCTATAGTATTTCCGTTTATAACAAAGTGACGACAAAACGCATTGGTTTCGTCACCCTTTTGGCCTATTTCGGTGGCTGCTCAGCTTGGCTTATCGGACTGATAACAGCAATCAACAGGAATCTCGAATCTGAAGCGCTAGGAGCTTGTACGATGCGGTGGGTACTGGGTTACCAGATGAATATGGCTTGGGCATTTTATCCAGCCATCTCTGGAATAGTATGCAGTTTCATTTATATTGCGGCACTCATACTGCTAAACCGTAGCACCAACAAGTTAGTTTCTGAAGTAATTAAGACGGCGCGCCAACGCCAAATTAGGGTAACAAAGATGCTGTCATTGATTATATTTTCTACGTTTCTGTTTCATTCAATACCACAGTTTACGTTGAGTGCAGGCAGTACAATGGGTGTTCCTTTCGCAATTCGTGATATTTTTCCTCCTATTTGTTGGATTGTAATAAATTTTAACTCAGCCAATAATGTTATCATTTACTTTTGTAAAAACAAAGAAATCCGCCAAGTTTTAGCATGTAACGGAATTTTCACCGTTTTCTGCGCTTCTCTTACAAACAAGTTTGCCAGTAAATTTAAAATTGTTGGTAAACAAACATCAACTCCTGTAACAGCAGTAGTCAGGGAAGGTGATGCTGTAGATAAACGTAAAGTTTAACCAGGAACACTCCACATCAGCAATCATGGATTGGATGGATCGATTATGAATAAAGTCATCATTCCGCAAATTTTGACTAAATTATTTGCGTCTCTACTATCAAGCATGCTGGCTATTGCTTCGTTAAAGCCAAGTCAAGCACAAACTGCTGAACTGCTGCAAACTGTCGAAGCTAGATTTCTATGTAGCTGGGTGAGAAGAAATGTATAGAAGGAACGTTGGTCTTCTTGTGGCTACAACTGAATCTGTACTAATTCTCCAATACTTTAACTGTGTGTGCATTTTGTTCAATTTCTATTCAAATGTGTAAATCTTCAGACTGAACCCTATGATACTGCTTACGCCACCCATGGAAGTAGTTTAAAATGGAATTCATGCAAAAAATGGATGCATTGCTTGCTGGATTACTGTGTTAGATGGAAGATTGATTTTTTGAGTTATCGGTTGCAGTAGTGTGCTCCGAGGCTGTGATTTGTGTGATTGTGAAGGACGACAATGGGAAGAGTTGTGTTGGTTGTCTGGTGTCTTTGTTGGGTGGTTTTTTGTATTGACTTTTTGTCAGTCTGACCTCTGAAATAAGCTTTAGCTATTTCTATGCGCACCGCTTAACCAAACGCTCTGACCATGGGTTTAGCTGGGCCTTAGGTTTCAGTGCAGGTTTAAGCTTACACTTAAGCTCAAATTTAGGCTTAAGTTCTGGATTAGGCACAAGCGTGCGGCCTAGGCTATGGGTTATATTTAGGCTTATTCCTAGTTTATCCTTATCCGTAATTTACTTCTTACGAATATAGCTTAAGTAGTTTAAGGATTAAGTACAGGGATTGACTCCGGCTTTGTTTCACCTGATGACACAAAACATAAAGTTGGAGCTCTTATGACTTGGTTTCCGAAAAGATATGCTGGCAAAAATTAAATGTTGGTATAACTTCGTTGTGCTTTTAGACATTAGCTTTTAGTCAATCATATGAAGAAATAGGATTTTTTTGTTTGATGCTTCGATTTTATATTGACTAACTTTTTAATATGTTTGAGGTAGTCACCTTGATTTTGAAATCTTAGACACACACGACGTGGTGTGTGTGAAATAACTTTGCAGCCATTTGCTTGCGCCATGACAGAACGTCTAATTTTTTCTGCAAATCCAGACTTTTGTTCTTCTGAAGAAGCCTGCACTTGGTTGATCCTATCTCAGCGAACGCTTAATATTATTATCTATAGGGTTGTTAATTTAAATGTAAAAAGTAATTTTTGAAAGTAAAAAGCGTTAAAAGGGGCAAAAAATGTGTAAAATGTTTCAAACCTTAAATCATGTAAGGTTTTAGCAGCTGCCCTAGAAATAATTTATTGCTCATTAAACCGTCAGAAAGGATGGGATTTGGGCGTTCATACATGAAACAGTCGCTTACCCATTAGTTAGTCGTCTTTTTCACGGTGTGAATTTTCCTTCTTGCTAATTTACCCTCCGGAGAAACTACACCGGCATGGATTGTCAAAAAATTACACCGGCGTGATTTTTCCGGGGTGAAATTTTGCAGCGATGCAGGAAATAATGCAGATTTTAGTTTAGTTTATTTTAGTACATAGACACTATAGAGGCGGAGGGGGGACAGGAACTCAGCCAGTCAACTTTGACAGTCTCATTATTTTTAACACTAGAATTAGCCAGTCAACTGCAACTGGCTTATTTTTTAAAATAATCTTAGTGTCTAAAATTTATTTTGCCAGACGTACTATAATGTAACAGGGGATGTATTATGCAAATTAACTGACTGGCTCGCGCGATACGCACTAAAAGAAAAGCCAATTAAGGGGGGGGGGGGCTACTAAAGGTTTGCCCCGACTTTGTCCGATTGGCCTACTTTTTGGGGAAGATATAGAGCATGGGTGTAGTCAAAAAAATATCGGGTACCGAGATCTTAACTGCCTTCCAGCCATGTGCAGCCGTCGGGTTTATGTGCCCGACCCCCGTTTTTCGCAACTACCAACATAATTAATTAAAAATTTCTGCTGGATGCAAGAAAGTAGCTTCAAAGTTGCCATTTGCAAATATGATTTGGCACATGTGCCCCTATCTGCCGAAAAATACTAGACGTCTGTATGTTATCTGCATCTCTGGGAATTACTCTTCAAAGTTGAAGTTTCGGCCAAAATTTAAAATATTTTGGCTAACGAAAGAAAAATTTTATTACTGGTGCGAGCAATAAGGCTGTAATTTGGCATAAAAGGAGGCCCTATGGGAGTACTCATTTGTGCCAAATGGCAAGAAATTCTGCCGCGTGAAAAAATTGTTATGTCAACTTTAATCTTCAAAAATTGCCAAAATCGCCTTTTTGGGACAATGGTACCCCAGAAATGGAAAAAATCAAATTTCTTGAAACTAAAATTTTTTGAGATATTTGAACTCAGCGTGGTCGAAAACACCCCCACAAGAGATTTCAGCTCGATTAGTTAAGGTTTGCGACTTCCATGGCTGCAGAAAGCCTCTACACAGGATCCGACAGACTGAAAATGGCGATTTTGGCAATTTTTGAAGATTAAAGTTGACATAAAAAATTTTTCACTCGGCAGAATTTCTTGCCATTTGGCACAAATGAGTACTCCTATAGGGCCTCCTTTTGTGCCAATTACAGCCCTATAGCTCGCACCAGTAATAAAATTTTCCTTTCGTTAGCCAAAAATTTTTAAATTTTGGCCGAAACTTCAACTTTGAAGAGTAATTCCCAGAGATGCAGATAAGGTACAGACGTCTAGTATTTTTCGGCAGATAGGGGCACATGTGCCAAATCATATTTGCAAATGGCAGCTTTGAAGCTACGGTCTTGCATCCAGCAGAAATTTTTAATTAATTATGTTGGTAGTTGTGAAAAACGGGGGGTCGGGCACATAAACCCAACGGCTGCACATGGCTGGAAGGCAGCTAAGATCTCAGTACCTGATATTTTTTGACCACACCCAAGCTCTACATCTTCGCCAAAAAGTAGGCCAATCGGACAAAGTCGGGGCAAGTCGATTTTAGTAGCCCCCCCCTTAAGGTTATAATTAATTACTTAAAATAGCTAGTTACAGCCATGCCGTTATTTTAGGGGAAAAATTTTCTTTAAATTTTCTTTTCTTTTTTTCTTGCAAAAGAAGAAATTTGGACACAATTTTCTTTTTCTTTTTCTTTATTTAAAGAAGAAAAGTCAATAAGACTGTCTCACATTTCAGCTGTCAGTCAATCTTGCGCAAGAAGCCAAACCTAGTGACCTTTTGCTAAAGACTCCTGCTAGCTTCAATATAGCGACCAGTGATATACATATCTATGTGAGAGACGTAGCACCTGTCAATTTCAACTTGAGTCTTAGGAAATTTAAACTGGCAATGAAATTGGGATGTCACAAAATAAAAGCAGAAAGCAATTAAAAGGAACCCGCTTTTCTTTCTCTTCTTCTTTAAATTAAAGAAGATTGAAGTGGAATTTCTTTTTCTTTATTTAAAGTGTTGAGAATCAACTAAAAACAAGTGTTGCAACTTAATCTTAAAACAAACACTAAAATTGATGGTTGCTGTTTATACAGTCTTTAGTCTGTTAGCTACTTTAATCAGTTAGATCTGATCCATAAGTTCAGTGTTGTTAATTGTCGCCTGGAAAGTGGTTGCCTTTTTGTATTCCTTTATATCACCGTATGCCTTATTTTTATGCTGGTAAAGAATTGTAACCTACTCCTCGCGATCGCAGTTTGGTAAGGTATTAGTTGTTAGTTAGGTAGGTAGAACTTAGGTAAATTATTAGAATAGGCCCGGTCTAGGAACCTGTAGTCGCTCACCCTCTAGATTTCTACCCCGGAGTCAGGCAGCTGAGGTAGGAATTTCACATATGGCGACCGTGAACAGTTTGACTCTGTCTGGTTGACCATCACATTTTCGTCGAAAATGTGATGGTCAACCAGACAGAGTCAAACTGTTCACGGTCGCCATATGTGAAATTCCTACCTCAGCTGCCTGGACCTGGGTAGAAATCTAGAGGCGGAGCGACTACAGGTTCCTAGACCGGGCCTATTCTAATAATTTACCTAAATTCTACCTACCTAACTAACAACTAATACCTTACCAAACTGCGATCGCGAGGAGTAGGTTACAATTCTTTACCAGCATAAAAATAAGGCATACGGTGATATAAAGGAATACAAAAAGGCAACCACTTTCCAGGCGACAATTAACAACACTGAACTTATGGATCAGATCTAACTGATTAAAGTAGCTAACAGACTAAAGACTGTATAAACAGCAACCATCAATTTTAGTGTTTGTTTTAAGATTAAGTTGCAACACTTGTTTTTAGTTGATTCTCAACACTTTAAATAAAGAAAAAGAAATTCCACTTCAATCTTCTTTAATTTAAAGAAGAAGAGAAAGAAAAGCGGGTTCCTTTTAATTGCTTTCTGCTTTTTATTTTGTGACATCCCAATTTCATTGCCAGTTTAAATTTCCCTAAGACTCAAGTTGAAATTGACGGGTGCTACGTCTCTCACATAGATATGTATATCACTGGTCGCTATATTGAAGCTAGCAGGAGTCTTTAGCAAAAGGTCACTAGGTTTGGCTTCTTGCGCAAGATTGACTGACAGCTGAAATGTGAGACATTCTTATTGACTTTTCTTCTTTAAATAAAGAAAAAGAAAAAGAAAATTGTGTCCAAATTTCTTCTTTTGCAAGAAAAAAAGAAAAGAAAATTTAAAGAAAATTTTTCCCCTAAAATAACGGCATGGCTGTAACTAGCTATTTTAAGTAATTAATTATAACCTTAAAGGGGGGGGCTACTAAAATCGACTTGCCCCGACTTTTGTCCGATTGGCCTACTTTTTGGCGAAGATGTAGAGCTTGGGTGTGGTCAAAAAATATCAGGTACTGAGATCTTAGCTGCCTTCCAGCCATGTGCAGCCGTTGGGTTTATGTGCCCGACCCCCGTTTTTCACAACTACCAACATAATTAATTAAAAATTTCTGCTGGATGCAAGACCGTAGCTTCAGAGCTGCCATTTGCAAATATGATTTGGCACATGTGCCCCTATCTGCCGAAAAATACTAGACGTCTGTACCTTATCTGCATCTCTGGGAATTACTCTTCAAAGTTGAAGTTTCGGCCAAAATTTAAAAATTTTTGGCTAACGAAAGGAAAATTTTATTACTGGTGCGAGCTATAGGGCTGTAATTGGCACAAAAGGAGGCCCTATAGGAGTACTCATTTGTGCCAAATGGCAAGAAATTCTGCCGAGTGAAAAATTTTTTATGTCAACTTTAATCTTCAAAAATTGCCAAAATCGCCATTTTCAGTCTGTCGGATCCTGTGTAGAGGCTTTCTGCAGCCATGGAAGTCGCAAACCTTCACTAATCGAGCTGAAATCTCTTGTGGGGGTGTTTTCGACCACGCTGAGTTCAAATATCTGAAAAAATTTTTATTTCAAGAAATTTGATTTTTTCAATTTCTGGGGAACCATTGTCCCAAAAAGGCGATTTTGGCAATTTTTGAAGATTAAAGTTGACATAACAATTTTTTCACGCGGCAGAATTTCTTGCCATTTGGCACAAATGAGTACTCCCATAGGGCCTCCTTTTATGCCAAATTACAGCCTTATTGCTCGCACCAGTAATAAAATTTTTCTTTCGTTAGCCAAAATATTTTAAATTTTGGCCGAAACTTCAACTTTGAAGAGTAATTCCCAGAGATGCAGATAACATACAGACGTCTAGTATTTTTCGGCAGATAGGGGCACATGTGCCAAATCATATTTGCAAATGGCAACTTTGAAGCTACTTTCTTGCATCCAGCAGAAATTTTTAATTAATTATGTTGGTAGTTGCGAAAAACGGGGTCGGGCACATAAACCCGACGGCTGCACATGGCTGGAAGGCAGTTAAGATCTCGGTACCCGATATTTTTTTTTGACTACACCCATGCTCTATATCTTCCCCAAAAAGTAGGCCAATCCGGACAAAGTCGGGGCAAAACCTTTAGTAGCCCCCCCCCCCCTTAATTGGCTTTTCTTTTAGTGCGTATCGCGCGAGCCAGTCAGTTAATTTGCATAATACATCCCCTGTTACATTATAGTACGTCTGGCAAAATAAATTTTAGACACTAAGATTATTTTAAAAAATAAGCCAGTTGCAGTTGACTGGCTAATTCTAGTGTTAAAAATAATGAGACTGTCAAAGTTGACTGGCTGAGTTCCTGTCCCCCCTCCGCCTCTATAGTGTCTATGTACTAAAATAAACTAAACTAAAATCTGCATTATTTCCTGCATCGCTGCAAAATTTCACCCCGGAAAAATCACGCCGGTGTAATTTTTTGACAATCCATGCCGGTGTAGTTTCTCCGGAGGGTAAATTAGCAAGAAGGAAAATTCACACCGTGAAAAAGACGACTAACTAAAGGGTAAGCGACTGTTTCATGTATGAACGCCCAAATCCCATCCTTTCTGACGGTTTAATGAGCAATAAATTATTTCTAGGGCACAGCAAACCTTACATGATTTAAGGTTTGAAACATTTTACACATTTTTTGCCCCTTTTAACGCTTTTTACTTTCAAAAATTACTTTTTTACATTTAAATTAACAACCCTATAAAGATAATAATATTAAGCGTTCGCTGAGATAGGATCAACCAAGTGCAGGCTTCTTCAGAAGAACAAAAGTCTGGATTTGCAGAAAATTAGACGTTCTGTCATGGCGCAAGCAAATGGCTGCAAAGTTATTTCACACACACCACGTCGTGTGTGTCTAAGATTTCAAAATCAAGGTGACTACCTCAAACATATTAAAAAGTTAGTCAATATAAAATCGAAGCATCAAACAAAAATCCTTCATTTCTTCATATGATTGACTAAAAGCTAATGTCTAAAAGCACAACGAAGCTATACCAACATTTAATTTTTGCCAGCATATCTTTTCGGAAACCAAGTCATAAGAGCTCCAACTTTATGTTTTGTGTCATCAGGTGAAACAAAGCCGGAGTCAATCCCTGTACTTAATCCTTAAACTACTTAAGCTATATTCGTAAGAAGTGAATTACGGATAAGGATAAACTAGGAATAAGCCTAAATATAACCCATAGCCTAGGCCGCACGCTTGTGCCTAATCCAGAACTTAAGCCTAAATTTGAGCTTAAGTGTAAGCTTAAACCTGCACTGAAACCTAAGGCTCAGCCAAACCCATGGTCAGAGCGTTTGGTTAAGCGGTTACGCATAAGAAATAGCTAAAGCTTATTTCAGAGGTCAGACTGACAAAAGTCAATACAAAAAACCACCCAACAAAGACACCAGACAACCAACACAACTCTTCCCATTGTCGTCCTTCACAATCACACAAATCACAGCCTCGGAGCACACTACTGCAACCGATAACTCAAAAAAATCAATCTTCCATCTAACACAGTAATCCAGCAAGCAATGCATCCATTTTTTGCATGAATTCCATTTTAAACTACTTCCATGGGTGGCGTAAGCAGTATCATAGGGTTCAGTCTGAAGATTTACACATTTGAATAGAAATTGAACAAAATGCACACACAGTTAAAGTATTGGAGAATTAGTACAGATTCAGTTGTAGCCACAAGAAGACCAACGTTCCTTCTATACATTTCTTCTCACCCAGCTACATAGAAATCTAGCTTCGACAGTTTGCAGCAGTTCAGCAGTTTGTGCTTGACTTGGCTTTAACGAAGCAATAGCCAGCATGCTTGATAGTAGAGACGCAAATAATTTAGTCAAAATTTGCGGAATGATGACTTTATTCATAATCGATCCATCCAATCCATGATTGCTGATGTGGAGTGTTCCTGGTTAAACTTTACGTTTATCTACAGCATCACCTTCCCGACTACTGCTGTTACAGGAGTTGATGTTTGTTTACCAACAATTTTAAATTTACTGGCAAACTTGTTTGTAAGAGAAGCGCAGAAAACGGTGAAAATTCCGTTACATGCTAAAACTTGGCGGATTTCTTTGTTTTTACAAAAGTAAATGATAACATTATTGGCTGAGTTAAAATTTATTACAATCCAACAAATAGGAGGAAAAATATCACGAATTGCGAAAGGAACACCCATTGTACTGCCTGCACTCAACGTAAACTGTGGTATTGAATGAAACAGAAACGTAGAAAATATAATCAATGACAGCATCTTTGTTACCCTAATTTGGCGTTGGCGCGCCGTCTTAATTACTTCAGAAACTAACTTGTTGGTGCTACGGTTTAGCAGTATGAGTGCCGCAATATAAATGAAACTGCATACTATTCCAGAGATGGCTGGATAAAATGCCCAAGCCATATTCATCTGGTAACCCAGTACCCACCGCATCGTACAAGCTCCTAGCGCTTCAGATTCGAGATTCCTGTTGATTGCTGTTATCAGTCCGATAAGCCAAGCTGAGCAGCCACCGAAATAGGCCAAAAAGGGTGACGAAACCAATGCGTTTTGTCGTCACTTTGTTATAAACGGAAATACTATAGCAGGCTAACAATCTGTCTACAGAAATGCATAAGAGCAACGTTGGGCATGTGAAACCTGCTAGAATATAGCAGATATTATGCATTTGTAGAAAGCAATGCAGTGCAGTGACTGGAGCAGAAAGTTGCCTCCTATGGATTTTATAAAATGTCACTGAATAATAGTGCATCCCCTTGGCACAACCACTTTTTCAGCGAACATACAACACGGTTAATTAAAATGTCAAGAATTAAGATTGAAGCAACGGCACGTGAGAAATTCGAACAAACATTTATTGGCTTAATGCGCTCGGAGTGGCCTAAGCGATGATAGTATGACGCATTCGCATTGCCGTCTTAAGGGGGCGGGGGAGGGGTCGTTTTTCGGCCATCTCCGATTTTGCTCATTTTCACACATTTTTTAGTCATCATGGGTCCTAAAAACAAGACAAGATCGTTTTTCAACCATGAAAAACAGGACGTGCAAAACATTTTGGTCTCTGGACGATTTGCAAATGCTACAGAAGCGGCTCATAGATGGTTGCACTCTATGCATAAAAGACATCTTGTGAAAGCATTCCTAAGTTTGTACCATCTATATTAAGCTCAAAAACTTGCCACAAAAAGTGCGAATTTTGCCAAAAACAGGCATTTTTCATAATTTTCACATTATTTTAATAATTTCTCACGCGTTATCCACTAAAAAGTTACCAAAATTAGCACACAAGGCTCTTCATGCCTGCCCAACATTGTGGTAAAAGCAAATGTTTCAAAGTTGAACTTTTCTGTCCTGTGGGCTCCTTTGATTTGTTTGTTCTGAGTTAAAATTGGCAATTTTTGAAATTTCCAAAATTAGACAAATTTGATATCACTTTATAGCTAATGACGAGCTGAATAACTTTTCTAACTGAACTATGTGTCTGAAATGTAGTTTTTACAAGTTAGAGCAAGTTAAAGTTTGAGGGCACAAGCTGAAAAGGTTCAGTTCACGATTAAAGATTGCATTGCAATCGCCTGGCTGGCTGTGTCGGAGTCGTTTTTGCCCAGTCAACCAACAGTATTAATTCGCCGTATCGGTCGACCCCAATATTGCGGCCGTTCTGTCTCCACATGACCTTGGAAGGCAAATCACAGAGGTGTTCAAGTTTTCCAACTATAAACCATAATATCTCTTGGCACAGCTTGATTTCGAACTCTAATATTTTGTCTTGTTTTTAAGAACATATGTGCCTATATTGTGTGAAAATGAGCGAAATCCGTGACTATCGATTTTGACCCAAAGTGACCCTCCCTTAAGCGCTTAGACGCACAGAAAAATTTATTATCTCGTATTTTAAAAATTGAGAAACTATTATTTCTAAAAACTTAACATTTTAACACCTTTCATAACTAGCTGTATTGGACGTAGACTTTGACAATTGTTGACGTAACAATGCGAACTAATTAATACTTCTGTCGTTCTTCATTCAAACAGTGAAATGGACTATAATTACAGTTTATAGTTTACGTTGTTATAGTTATACGTTAATTTTATTTAATTACAATAATATATCAAAAAATAAGCTGGTTAGAAGTTGGGCATAAAAGAGCTAACGCCGGAAAGCGAAATAAACACCGCTTAAAACATTCATTGAAATTCAATTAAGCTGTTTATCTCCTGTTAATCTGATTAATTTAATCTTACGTTTTATGGTGAAATAGTTGAAATGGTTAACTCATTACTCGAAGTGCCTCCTTGTTAATGCCAGAATGGTGGGCTCATTTTGTAACACTGTTAAAGTTGTCATACAAGTTCCTCATGCAAGTTAGTTCGGATCTTAGAAAATGGTGTTATTCCAATGAACGCAGAGGCAGACAGAAGTGTAGAGTCTCTTGAATGTTCACCAGCCACCATGTTCTGATTTTTTCCGTGGCTTGCATTTACAAAGTTGAAGTGAATTGTAGTTGAAATCGGAGAGATTCCCCATTGCCTTGTACCTTTCATAATCTCGCCAGAAGTAAAGGTATAGGTGGGTTCTGGTCACTGGACTGGCCATGCTAGATGTAGAAATTTCCATTGCCTTCGTGACCTTACCCTGGCTACGTTCCAGTTGATGTATGTAGTCTTTGCTTTGGTGCTTTGGCGAGGACATCGGTATCTCCAGTCCTTTCGATAGTGTCTCAAAGCAGCTGAGATTTAATATTGTTCCCGTGCATTTTTCCCGGCATAAACAGCGGAACCAACATAATTGTGATCTCTTCGGGATAAAACGAACTAAAACGAACGATTCTATATCACCGTTCACGAAATTGGACTCGGCCAATACAAATTTTTGGCAAAACTAAATTTGGAACAAATTCTTCGCACCCCCTCCTCGACATGAATAGGGCTCAGCATCCAGTCTGAAGGATCCGGGATTTCATTATGGCGTGGACGTCCTTTGTGCTAATTTGCAGGTCTTGGATTCCATAAACCACCTCACTGGTTTGGTTTTAGATTTTGGTCTCGTGTGGACCTTGGCGATGTCCTGCAATAATAAAGCTCCGCAATTTTTTTCGTCGCAATCAAAACAGCGGCTACCATCCAAATATTTATCAGCCCAGCAAATGTATTTGACCCAAAAACGTTCATTGACTTCGTCCCAACTGCTACACTGCGGATCTGATAGCCATACATGATTTGGGGGCTGAAATGTCAACTCCGCTTTCATCACTAAATATGCTAAATCTGCTGTATGAATTAAATTACTCTTGACGTTTCAAAACGTATTGTCTGAATATAATGCAGACATAATATATTCCAATGGAAGAACATTTTAAATTTTTTTAATACAATGTGTATTATAGGAGAGCTCGAGAGCCATCTGTAACATTCGGTTTAATTTTACGCTTGTGTAGTCGACGAATAATGGATATTTTTTGTATTTTGTAAATGGCTCAACTTCGTTGTACCCGGTATATGCTGCATTCCTTTTTACTTTTCTGTTTTATCCATACAATATTTTTTTATAAATAAATAAATAAATAAATAAATAAATAGTGAGCTTGGGCCATGTTCCGGCTGATTATTGGTGAATTTTCCAGGTCAGAATGTTGGAAAATCGGCCGTTTCTTGACCATGAAAAACAGGACCCTCAATACTTTTTCACAAATCTGAATGATTGGCAAAAGATACAGAAAGGGCATATAGATAGCTGCACTCTACGCTTATCTGTATATGGATAAGATGATACTGGGTCCAAACCGGCAGCAGGACTAAAGTTTCGTTATATAAACTGTGTATTAATGCTAAAAATTTACTTAATTTTTTAGATTTACACATAGATATTCACTTCACAGTTCTTAGCTTTTACTATTTGTCATAGAGAAAGCTTCAGTGGATATTTTGTCAACAATTAGTTTAGTTGTAAGTTTAATTTAATAGTTTACAATAGTTCATGTTGGATATACTGGTATATATATATACCGTCTACTATATATACAGTCTACTGGGTAAGAGTTATTGATTGAAATTCCGACCTTTGATGGTGGCAGCCATAGGTGTTGCCATTTGTGCCACGACGTTATTTATTTGACTCCCAGACATTCCAGAATTTTTGTTAGTAGTGGCTCTGACTGAATCAAAACCATGGCATGTCAAAACTTGGCGAATTTCTTTATTTTTGTAGAAGTAAATGATAACGTTATTGGCTGAGTTAAGATTTATCAAAATCCAGCAGATTGGTGCAAATACAACATACACACTGTAGGGCATTCCCATTGCACTGGTCACACTCATAATTAGTTGTGGAATTGAATAGAGCAGAACAGTACAAACAATAACCAGCGACAGCATTTTAGTAATCTTAATCTGCCGTTGGCGTGCTGTCTTCATGACTTCAGACTCGATTTTGTTGGTATTCCGATGTAGCATAAGTAGTGCTATTATGTACATCAAGCAGCCAATTATGCCACCAGCAGCTGGATAAAAGGTCCAAATAACATTCATCCAGTAATTAAGTGCCCATCGCGTAGCACATGTTTTTGGAGCTTCCAGCGCAGAATCACTGCTTAGGGCTATCCATAGCGCCAAGAATAGGGCTATGAAACCTGCAAGGAATGCCATGAAAGCTGCCAAGCATACACGTCTTACAGAAGTCTTACTGTACACTGAAACACTATAACATGCCAGCATTCTATCTAGACAAATGCATAAAAGCAGTGTTGGACAGATGAATCCGGCCAAAATGTAGCACACGTTATGAAGTTCCAGAAAGCAGTACAGTCTTGTCACCCTGGCAGTAAGTTCTCCTTCACTGATAATGAAGATGCGTCGAATGCCTGCTGACAGTTGGCCTAGTCCCATGATTGCGTCGGCAAGTGCCAATGCAAATGGCAACACGTATTCTTTTCTATGTAGGGCCTTCGCGGCTGCAATGGCAGCTACAATAAGTATATTACCACCAAGTTGCAGAGATCCTTCCACTGTATAAATGCTGTATATCGTAAGCAATCTTATTTCTTCAATCGTTCCGTTCATATTTACTCAGTGTTCTTAAGTTTCCACAACCGAAGGATGTGTGGTCTACAAAAAATGTTTAAGTGCATTAAGATGACGTAACTATGCAACGGTGACCAATCATATTCCATATGTTGGCATGTCGTTTGTTCGTTAACGCAAAGTGATTCATTTGTTCGTAAATATTACTGAAATATGGAAACTAAATTGAAACCACGTTTTCGATAAAATGTAAAATAAAAAGGAGATAAAAATTATTTTTTATAAGAAAGATAAGGATTTGAAGTGGATATAGGAATCTGGTCAAGTACGAGATTTTGCAGCTGTCGGATTTTAATACTGTAGGCTGTTAGTGGCTAGTGTCACTGCTAGATAGAGATAAAGACGAGTCAATCTTCTCGCTCGGCTCTGTTTGGTTCTGCTCCGGAGGAAATGAGGTTGGCTCTGCATCTGCTCGCGGGCGTAACCGGTAGGCATGTTAGTGAGTATTTTGAAAGTGGGTGGGCGGGCGGTCGGCTAGCTTAGTTTCGCCACGCCTGCGTTTCTTGCATTTGGATCGGAAATGAGAATCGAGGAAATTCTATTATAACTGTGAACAAACTATGTGCTGTGAATTCTGCAATTACATAAAGTTATTCTAATTCATTAAAATTTTAAAACACGTTTGCATTTACGAACAAATGACATGCGAACATATGAAATACGAACAAATTAATTACAAACAAAACAAATACGAACAAATGAAATCAGAACGACTGAAATACCAGCAAATGAAATACCAACATATGCTAAGAAATCTGACAATTGACGTTGACGCCAATCTGTTTCAATTTATGGTTTTGGCTTGTGGTAATTTTTGGTAACATAAAATAGTTTTAATTCGTTCCTACTTAGTAGTTGATGGTGGCCTGTGATGTCCCAGAATCGTCTAGTCTATCGTTTTAAATTTTAGAAATTGAGGATGTCAGATTAAATTCTAGAAAACTTCAAAGATATGATAAGTTATTATCAAACCCAATTGCAGAGTTAAGAATTCGTTTCTGGTTAAATTCATGAAAATATTTGTTCTAAATATGACTATATTCATTAAATGCTGCTACATGATATTTTGGATCTACCAATTATAGCAGCAGCACGGGATCCCATTCGTCCAGTGGTTTCTTTCTATTTACTTTGCCGAGTTCAGCCTTAAATCTGAATAGCTGAATGTAAATCAAAATTATGATAAAATTTAGGTGTATATAAGTTAAGAAAAAATATTGAACAGCTTTGATTGTTCAGCTACTCCAATATGATAGATGAAATGCCCTTCAGTAGCATCAGCGGTTGCTGCATCTAGGGTCTGAATACTTGTCTCAGGCGAATATAGAAAAATAGTTTTCAGCCAGGTCGCTTCAAGGATTGCTTTTGCCAAATACTTACTTACTAATTGAATTTCTTTAGTTTCTCTTGTTTTCGTGCTAAGTACAAAATTGTATGTGGGAATATAAAAATTATTTAGCTTATTTTCCCGATGTTTCTGTCTAACTTCAGAAATTAAATTCCACAGATTTGTGCATCTCATTTGACAAACGCCCTAATGCTATCCAATGCCTCATGTCAAAACCGAAAATAAGATAAATGAAGGTGTGAGATAGCTGAAGAAAATGTAAGAAATAGCACTGCTGCCGGTAAAGACTTCTTCATCAGTACTTTCCATTCTGGTACTACTGCGCCGCTGTGCTACTTAAAGTTCGGGATAGAATTTGTTAATCAAGCACCAGTAGTGCTATTTCTGATATGGTGAAGGTTACTTGATTATTCTACATAGTGCTTCTTCTAGTGCATCTTCCGCTAAAATATCATTTAATTACCCATATTTTTGAATAGATACAGTATACGATTTACATTGGTGAAAGATAGACCGGTGCGGTGGAACTGTTGTCTACATTGTCGTTTTTACCTACTATTCGCATTGTGAAAGTAAAAAACCGTTACTGTACAGTTGCCCAAAGTGAATAAAAAATTTCAAAATATTGATTTTTAAATTAAATTCAAAGTGAATATATTGTTTGAATAGTAATTAAGTAAAGCGAGCAGACACAAAATGTGTCCACCAAAGCTTGAACGCTGTTTGTTGTTGTTGTTGTTGTTGTTGTTGTTTGCTGCATTAGAGATCACAATGTGATGATCATCACCCGAAGGTGCAAAGTGTTAGCCAGGAAACTGGCCCCGTAAGGTCGGTCAAAAACAACTCAACCAAGTTGCCAGAAGGAGTCTCAAAGCCTGGTCGACGTGACGACGGATGACGTCTCCTCCTTTTTAAAAGAACATGCTCCGTCGGCCTCGGCTTTGCCATATCTGGCGGCTAGCCCGAGCAGCAGCACACAGCACGAGTCTTTGATGCAAGAAATAACGGCAAGACAGCCTTTGCACCAAAGTGAGACGACCTCAAAGTGTGCTGTTCAATGATATAGCCTAATACGGGTGGAAGCACAGCGATTGAGTTCGCACTGTCCTTCCGGTCCTTCCTCAGAATCAGCATGGCAGCCTCATCCTCCAGAACCCGCAAGAAGGCAAACAACTTTACAACTTAGCTAATATTATTCATACCAAGATGTAATATGTGAGGTATGGGAGTCAAGCCAAAGCACTACCACTATGATGTGAGGACTGGCGCAATGTAACACATGCTCTGACTGCCGTAGAGATATTGTCCACACGGCTCTCATTTAACCCCGGGCGGGCCTCGCCACGTTTGGGGAGTATGCATTTTTGGGGGACGCCGGACCGGCTGGTGCCTGATTGAAAGGGGGAGATTGGACTAAATAACACTAAACAGAAAATACCTCAGCTAGCCCTGAGGCGTCTACCTAGAAGTTAAAATTAACTCAACAGTAAATTAATTAGGTAAAAATTAAAGTTAACCACCTGACAGTTTCATAAAATACAGAATAGCGGCAGACGAAATTAAGCACAAAAGCAACAAACTAAGTTAGGACTTACTTACCAATAAGAATAAAATAGGGAAGGAGAGAGAAAAATACCAAAATAGCGAAAAAGGGAAAAAGGGAAGAAAAGCTGAAATTGAGCATAGAACGGGGAAGGGGTTTAGGGTTGAGTTAGAAAGGAGTTAGCAATAAGAAAAAGGGCTAGGACTCCCGAAATGTGGGCGAAACTCGATAACGTAGAAAGTCGGGTCCCCGATTTTCACAGACAACCGCTCAATGCCACGGAAACTTTCTAACTGAAGGTGGGGTGACTCATGATTACGAGTGAGAGACGGAATTGCGAAATCAGGACTGATATAAGTTAATTTCGGTGCTCGATCTCCGGCAAGCCAACCATAAAGTAATTTTAATGCAGCGTTATTTTTACAGCTATTGAAAGGAATGAATAATTTTGATATTTTCGTGAAAGTTTTAACCGAAAGATTGCACCACATTGTGCAACATACATTTTCGCATCCGAAAATACACAACAAATACCAGACACTCCAATAGTTGCACAACCAACAGTATTAAACGGTTTTTAAGGAGTTTTAAAGGGAATTTAGGGTGTTTTAAGGAGTTTTAAAGGGAATTTGGGTGTTTTTAAAGGGAAATAATGAAATGCTTCGTAAAAGGGAAATTGGAGAGGTATTAGCATCTTCCGCTACTGCTACTCCTATATTACAAAAAGGAGATAATAACTTAGAGAGCGACAAGCGTCAACTTTACTTAGATTTGCACGGGAGGCTCACTAGAGGCTAATTTGCAGGGGGCCTAGCCGTTAACGAACAGAGCATAGTTTTTGCTCTGATTACAGAGAGCGTGCCTAGTGGCATACATGTACTCTTGCGTCTTGCTTATACCAACAGTAGGCATATAACTAAGAGCGTGAAGCTTGTCACACTCTTTTAGTTATGTACTCTTTTTATACTTAACTATACCATGACTACATACATAATAGACAAGAGTGTGAGCTGGCAGGCTCTCTGTTAGCTCTCGAGCCATGCTCTGCGAGATGACGGCCCACCCCGCCCCCCCCTCCAGTTGCGTACCTAGTGGACCGGACCCTCTCCGCATCTCCGCAAATCAGTACCCAGTACGCAATTGAGTATGCTCACTCTTTTCTTATAGGAAGGCTCCGCAAATGTGACCTATCAGTGGACCCACCCCGCAAAACCGGCCCATCATGTTTTCAACTGACGACGAATGTTCTCTGCTTAGACCTTGTGAAACAAACAAGCTACAGCTATAACTAATCGACGCAATTTGAGAAGATACAAATTTATGTTCTAGTACCTACCTACCATTAAACGAATGAATAAAGCATTAGTAACCGTATCTTCTTTGGGCAAATATTGGCCAGAGACAGGCAGACTACCACCTTGACTACAATGTGTAAAGACATGAATCTAAGATTGTGCCCGTCATTTATGGTAAGTCACACATTACTCCTACACACGTCAGATAGGATTAATAAACTTGGCCTGTTCGACCTGTGCAGATGAGAACGTAGCTGTATAAATCACAAATGCCGGAATTTATAAACACGAAATTCAAAGAACATTGAGAGCGGATTAGCGAAAGCTTCGTCCTTTTGACTTCATTTCAGTTTTTCAAACTTTTTTCAAATGTTTTTCAACTTCAGTTCATTGCAGTTAATTTTTGGTATCTAATTAGAATATAAGAAACGCTTTGAGAAATAAAGAGAAGACTGAAAACTAAGCTCAGCTTTAGAAAAAATTGTTTCTTAGCATTCCTATTATTTTGCCAAAATGTGCATCTCACAAATGTAACAAGACAAACCCAATCTATCCAGGCCAACCCATGGATCTGACTTTTTCAGAAACAAATTTCAGACATCCCAGCTTTCGGTTTCTAACTGTAGTATGATTTTTAATGGATACATTTATGTTGCTTTTAGTCTTTTTCTGATGTTGCTTTGTTCTTACTTACATTGCAGCCCTGTTTTAAAATATTTAAAAAATTAAAACAGCAGTCTTTCAGTTGCTGGCCGATTTACCACAAGCATAGGGTTGTCCCAGGGCCGTGTAGCGGGGTCCGGGGCCTGGGCCGGGCCCGGGGTTTAGGCCTGGGCCCGGAAAATTTTGTGTTGGGCCGGGCTAGGGCGCGTATTTGGAAACTGCACAATTGAGACGCGCAAGGAAACTGTACAGCTAGGAGGCGAGGCGCATCTCTAGGAAAAGTTCTAGAACTTTCTAGAAGCTCGCCACCTTCAGCATTGGCTTGCCAGGGGCATGCCAGTGGGCCAGACATTTGAGATCGAAATTAATGAAATTTTGAAATTATTGCCGAAAATTATTGAAATTTTGAGTGCTGACATTTGGCCGAAAATTGCGAAATTTTCGTTAACACGTAAACATAACCAAAGGGCCCAGTTCCAACATAGATTTTCAACTTTTCTCAATTTTCTTAAAATGTACTTAAAATTCGTCTTATTCCTCAATATGTAAGAGAAAATTATTATTAAGTTGGGATTTTTAACCAAAGACTTTTACTTATATATTGGTTTCTTCGTTTTAGTAGTTTCTTGTTCACCGGACCCCCTACTTGAATTTTAAATTCAATTTTTGCCAGTAAAGAAGAAACGCTGCTCGTTTTCTGTACTAAGGTAGCATAATAATTTGTTTTTAAATTTGAAACTGGCATGAATGGTGGTTTTAATCAAAGAATGAATTTTAAATATAAAATTAAAAAGTTAATAAAAATTCTGACAAACTTATTAAAAACGAAAAGACCCTGGAATTTTAAATTTTGTTTGGGCAACATATATAAAACCTTGTATAAATATTAAAAAAATACTCCATGGATAACACGGTAACATTTTCCAAAAGAAAAGGTTACCACCTCAATGTTGGATTAATAAAATATTAGAAAAGAAGTTTAATTAATTATAGCCTGTTCGACTAATATATTTTACGTGATCTGAGTTCAGAGCGATGAAAGTCAGTTTGGATTCTCTTTTAATAAGAGTTAAAAACTTAAATATAGTACGAAAGTACCTATCTAAGGTTTAATTTATATAATTGGAATTTCATCTTTATTTATTTTGTTAATAATAATTATTAATTGATTTCTTCAAATAACACGATTTTCTGAAGAGCACCACTCACTTTTTGAATGTGGTGTTCTATTTACAACAGAGTCACGTGTGTTTTTCTCTATTCAGTTTTATTTTATTATTCTAGTTTTCGTAATTTTTGATTTAGAAATCTTGTTTTTATTTAATTTATTGAGATGAAATCAGAGTTTAAGATTTTATAGTTATGTAATATTTTATTTTGTTTTTGCAATATTTATAGTGGGCACTCTGTTTCTAGAGTGAAAAATATTTCTTTAGACACTTAGGCGGGATTTAATCTAAACTTGGAGTTTAGAGTTATACTCCTGAGTTTTCATTTACTATTATAATCTTGTATTCTAAATACAACGTATGTAATAGTAAAGATTCACTCTTAATAAAATAATGTTTCTGATTATAAATATGAATAATATAAAAAATATAAAAACCCTGAGATTTGACCAATGAAAGTAATTAAATCTGTAACTGGATTACCACCTACTCAAGATAAAATTATAAAATTTCTTAAAAATAAGAAAAATAATCTCTTGTTAAATCATTTGTTTTGAGGGTTGGAAAATAGTATTGGACTGGTTCTTATAATGTAATAGATGACAATAGAAAACAATATTATTAAAACACCAGCTAGTTTTTGTGGGATAGAACGTAGAATAGCGTATGCAAAAAGAAAATATCATTCTGGCTTAATGTGAAGAGGAGATACTAAATAATTAGATATAATAAAATTCTCTGATTCACAATTAAGTCATAATCTAAATGAAGTGAAAAATAAAATAATAACTGATAAATTAAATGAGTCTTTTGAAAAGAAAAACGAGAGAACTTAGATTTTAGGTTAGAAATCGAAAAGATAGGTGATCTTGATCCAAATATATGTAAACTAATTAAGTGCACTAGTATAAGAGCTAATAAGATAAATGGTATTAAGAAATGCAGACCATAAAAAAATTTTAATGTTATTGAATTAATTGAAAATCCTGATCAGATAATATTAACAAGTTGAACACCAATTAATGGGACAACTGTCAAAAACTTAGTAATTACAGTTGCAGCTCAATAACTTATTTGATTTCAAGGTACAACATATCCTATAAATGCTGCCAGTATTAAAAGTAGTAAAAGAGTTACTCCTGTATTTCAAGTGTCTTTAAACTTATAAGAGTTATGATAAATTCCACGAAACATGTGAAAATAAATAAAGAAGAAAAACAAAGAGACACCATTTAAGTGAATTCATCGAACAAAAAATCCATAATTTACATACCGTATTAAGTATTCAGTAGTGAAAAATGCTATTTCTGGTGATGGAGTGTAGATAAATGTTAAAATAGTTCCAGATAAAATTTGAAACAACAAACTAGTTCCTAACATAGAGCCTCAGTTTCATATATAGGATAAATTCTTAGGGGATAATAAAGAAACTACTATTGACTTTAGACAAAAGAGAATTAAATTAAATAATTTTAGAATTACTATGTTAATTTAATTTTGTAAATTAGAAATATTTATAGTAATTTTTTTAATTTTACTTTATTTATTAACTTTGTTAGGGATTATGTCCAGCTCTGATTGGATTACTTTATGGTTATTTTTAGAGACAAACATTATGTTTATTATAATAATTTTTTCTAAACAAAATCTAGAGGTTTTACTAAAATATTTCTTAATCCAATCTGTGAACTCATTAGGAATTGTTATCTCTCTTTTTGTAAAGACAAAAATGTTAGTAATTTTTATTTTATTTTGTAAGTTAGGTTTACCACCATTCCATTATTGGGTAGTCGAGGTAGTGAAGTTCTTACGCATAAACAGTCTATTTTTTTCTTAACACTTCAAAAAATACCATTGTTAGTTTTGATTAGTGTTTTTTGTATAAAGTCTTGAAATTTTATTTTTCTATTTATATTTTTAAGTACTCTTCTTGCTATTGTAAGAAGAATTTTTTCTTATTAGTTTTTTCTTCTATAAATCATAGATTTTGGTTGTTAGTCTCTGAGCAATTCTCTATAAAGATTTTTTTGTATATTTAGTTTTATATTATAGGTTCAATTATTTCATTTGTCAGATATTGGAAAAAAAGAAAAGAGTCTAAGGACAAAGTGTCAATAATTGTTTTATTATTGTTAATTTTACTACCTGGTATCTCACCATTTGTTTTTTCTTTATAAATGATGAATAATTAACTTTTTAGTTATATTTTTAATAGAGTTTTTTCTTTTATGTTATCTATTCTCATATTTGTTATAATTTTTTATTTTCGATTAAATATTTATTATTTTATAAAACTGTGGAGAATTAACATATATAAAATGTGTAGCTTTATTAGATTTGGGTTTACTTTATCATTTTTATTTATTTAAAGGAATAAAATGAAAGAATTTGCAATTCTTCGAGAACCTTGTGATGGTAATAGAAAAAGATTTACAGTCTTTTGAAACAATCTCTTTTTCGTTGAATTGCTTCTACTAATAATAAAGATATTGGTACTTTGTATATTTTATTTGGTGTCTGATCAGGGCTAATAGGTTCTAGAATAAGTATAATTATTCGGTTAGACTTAGGAAATAGAGAGAGTCTTTTAGGAGATGACAACATTTATAATATAACCGTGACAGCTCATGCTCTTTTAATAATTTTTTATAGTAATACCAATTTTAATCGGTGGATTTGGAAATTGATTCCTACCATTAATAATTTCTTCTACAGATATAGTTTTCCCACGCCTAAATAACTTAAGGTTTTGATTTTTGCCTGCTTCTTTATTAATACTACTATTATCAATAATAATTGAAAAGGGCAGAGGAACTGGTTGAACTATTTACCAACCTTTGTCAAGTATTTTAGGTCATAGAAGGAAAACTGTTGATTTTGTTATTTTTTCTTTACACTTAGCGGGGGTATCCTCTATTTTAGGCTCAATTAATTTTTTAGTTACTATTTTTAATATACGATCATGTTTAATTAATTTATAACGAGTATCGTTATTTGTTTGAAGATTAATTGTTACAACCGTCTTGTTAGTATTATCTTTACCTGTTTTAGCTGGCGGGATTACTATATTGTTGACAGATCGAAATTTAAATACAAGATTTTTTGATCCTTCCGGTGGAGGTGACCCTATTTTATTCCAACATTTGTTTTGATTCTTTGGTCATCCTGAAGTATATGTTTTAATTCTACCTGGTTTTGGAATTATTTCACATATTATTCATTATTCTAGTGGTAAAAAAGAATTTTTGGTAATTTGGGAATAATTTATGCTATATTATCAATTGGAATTTTAGGTTGTATAGTGTGGGCACATCATATATTTGTAGTAGGGATAGATGTTGATACTCGAGCATATTTCACAGCAGAAACTATAATTATTGCTGTTCCTACTGGGATCAAAGTTTTTAGATGATTAGCTTCTCTTTTTGGTTCAAAATTAAAAATAAGGCCCCCATTAACTTGAGCTATAGGGTTTATTTTTCTTTTTACTTTAGGAGGACTGACAGGAATTGTTTTATTTTCTTCATCTTTCGATATTGTTTTACATGATACTTATTATGTGACTGCTCATTTTCATCATGTTTTATCAATAGGTGCTGTATTTGCTATTATTGCAGGAATTGCTTTGTGGATACCTGTAATTACGGCTATATTTTATAATAAACTTATAGCTTATTCTCAGTTTATTTTGATATTTGTAGGTGTAAATTTAACGTTTTTCCCACAACATTTTTTAGGATTAAACGGGATGCCACGTCGGTATTCTACTTACTCTGATATGTTTTTTATGTGAAATTCTGTTTCAACAGTTGGTTCCGTGATTTCTGTATTTTCTCTGGTTTCTTAATTTACATAATCTGGGAAATATTTTCATCAAAACGTGTCCTAATTCATTTTAATAATAACTCGGTTTCTTTAGAAACTAAGTTAGGATACCCACCTCTAAACCATACATATCTTCAACTGGTTTACTTTGAATTGGTATAGTTTCCAACTATATATTTTAAAAAGTACCAAACAAAAGACTGGATTAAGACTTTTCTTAAAAGTCGTGTCATTAAGATGAGAAAACACAAACCAAAAATTGCTTCTAGTACTCCAATAAAGATTAAAAACTATCTTGAGTTAATCGGATAATTTAAAATAAAAAGAACAGAGATAAATATTAAAATAACAATTATTTCAAAGTTTAATAAAGTGAATAAAATTACATTTCGCTTTAACATAATTAGAACGATACATCAAAATAATAAGAATGTAATTAATAATATTAATTTATTTGATTCTATTTTTAATTTCAAGGTTATTTTCAATTATATTTGTTACACTATTAGAACGAAAGATAGGTTACTCTCAGATTCGGGTTGGTCCAAATAAAGTAAGATTTTAAGGTATAATACAACCTTTATTGGATGGATTAAAATTATTATTGAAGGACCTGTCTGCTTTAAGATTTTCTAATAAACTTTTATATTTTTTGGGGCCCAGTGTTGTATTGCTTGTAATAATAACTATATGATCTATTATCACCATATATGTTTTTTGTTTTAATTATAAGCTAGTTTTTGTTTTATTATTAGTTTTAATTGGGTTTACAGTATATTCTAATATATTTTCTGGTTGGGTATCCAATTCTAAGTTCTCTCTTTTAGGAGGGATCCGTTCTATTGCTCAAACAGTTTCATATGAAGTTTCCCATTCTGTTTTTATTTTTTAATTTTATTTTCTGTAAAAACTTTAAGAATAAGCTCATTAACTATAATTTTACCTTTATTTATTTAAAATATTTTTTATTTCCTGTTTGAGTTATTATGATTTTAAGAGAAACTAATCGAGCACCTTTTGACTTCGCTGAAGCGGAGTCAGAGCTGGTATCCGGGTTTAATACAGAGTATTTAAGAGGTCCATTTGCTTTATTATTTGTTGGTGAATATGGGTTAATTATTTTTTTGTTTGTTGAGTAGATTATCATTCCCTTTTATTAATATTTTTATTATGGTCTTTATAGTTCTATTTATTCGTTCTTGTTTTCCACGGTATCGGTATGATAAATTAATAAGTTTAATTTGAGTAAAAATTTTACCATTTAGGTTGTTATCTCTGTTATTATTTATGAATCTTTTTTAGAAAAAAATAATATCTTTGCATGATAAATAAAACCTTTCTATATAACTAAGTAATACGCTATTAGGTTCATACCCTAATAATACTGTTATGCTTCAATTTTCATTTGAAATTTAAGAAGTAATAGTAAAATGATGTGGGTTTACTTTTCAAAACGGAAATTCTTTCATTATAATAATACTGGATAATATGCATGATTTTATAATTTTTTATCTTATTTTAATTTTAACGTTTGTCTTCTTTTTTATGGCAGCAGTTATTTCTAATAAAATTATTTTTTTGAATTTGTTTGAGTTACAGACATTAGAATTTTTGTGGACAGTTCTACCATGTTTTATTTTAATTATTCTAGGTATTCCTTCCTTAAGAGTCTTATATAAATCAGAAGCTTTAGAAAATTCCCCATTATTAACAGTAAAAGTAACTGGGCATCAATGGTACTGAGAGTATGATTATGCTGATTTCTCTGACTTAAAATTTGACTCGTTCATATTACCGTCTGACTCTATAAACTTTGGAATATTTTGATTCTTAGAAGTTGATAATCGAATAGTTATTCCTGTAAATACGTTAATTCGTGTTGTAGTTTCTTCAGCTGATGTTTTCATTCTTGAACTGTTCCCAGTTTAGGACTTAAAGTAGCTGCTAACCCTGGGCGGTTAAATAGTTTATATTTTTTTCTTTAGCACCGTCAGTAAATTATGGACAGTGTTCAAAAATTTGTGGAGCAAATCATAGATTTATGCCAATTTCTGTTGAATGAACATTGCCTATCTTGTTTATAAGATGAGTAGAAACATTAACTGTTTAGTAAAAAATTTTAATAATACTAATACCTCATATGGCACCTATTACTTGAGTTTTTTATTTCACTTTGACTTGCTTATTATTATTTTTAAGGCTTGTAAAAAATAATATTAATAAATTTTAATGAATAAACTTTTTAGAAGAGTACACTTAGTTTCTTTAAGTCTTTGACCAATTTTCGTTGGATTTTCATCATTTAGTTCATTGTTAAGGTTTGTATTTTTTCTCTTTTTCAAATTTTTATTTTATTATTTTTAATGTTTTACTAGTAAGAGTAATCAGTTTTTTATGATGACGAGATGTAAATTGCCCAGTAACAATTGCTTCACATTGCTGTGTTCTCTGTGTTCCTACATGACTGGGGACAGGGGAGCAATTAGTTGATTTAGCTTCTTTCATTACGCATTTCCGCTGATTTCTTTAAATCGAATAGCGATTTCATAATATTTAATCGCACAAACACGCATAACTAATCTCAAATCTAAACAAATTGGATTTTAGACACTGAAATTTATAAAAGAGGAATATTTCGATGTTGAGCCAAGATCTCACTGTTTATAAATTTACTGATTCAAGATTACGAAGATTGCCCAGTTTGCTTAATGCATTGGTTGCAACTTTGACATGGAGATATACAACAACAATAAACCATCCAGTTAGTCCAAAGCGTGTCTGTTGCGAGCTTCAGTGCGTGCGAATTTCTTTGAAGTGATGCGTCTAATTTGCGGAAGGGTGGTCGTCAGTCGTTATTGTGCAGATAATATCACAAGCCTAATAATTAGGAGCTTGGCGTTTGTCATACTCTTAGTTATTATGTACTCTTGGTGCTAGTCAGTATACCCAGGTGTACATCCTTTGGACCAGCTAGTAGGTATCAGACATTTCATGATGTTAAATGTTGGCAACAGTAAGCAGCTCAATGCGAAAACACCTGGCCCCAGTTCAGTTTATAAAACAACAAGTTGACCCCATAAGGGGCAATATTCCTCCGTAGAGAGACCTGTATGAATTTCTGTAAGAGATACTAAAAAGCGTGCTGAACTTAATACGTTTTCTATTTGTTACCATTTTGTGTAACCACAAACAGCAAACAAGACTTACTCAATTTGTTGCATTTCCAGCATTCGCTTACTATTGGCATACGGATACGAGCACAGCTCATCAGGTAGCAAATATATACAACGGCAGACGAGGACGAGTTCCATTTAAATGACAAGTTGATCCAGCCAATGTTTTGAGTTATGAAATTCCCAATGATTTTGGTGTTGATATAATAATACATTTTGAGTCTTTCAAGATGGTCTTAACGTGTGTCCCTCCTAATGCGGCAATGAGCCAAGCTCACAAGCTATATAGACGTGCCCAAGTCCTGCAATCATTCAGGTTGCTGGCAGTCCATAACTGCAAGAGTACTACTGATTCCGCCGCTTAATGGTCATATTGCAGTCAATGCTTTGCGAATTGATTTGCGTTTGAATTTTCAAATTCAGTGCAGCAACCCAGAGCGTTTAAAATCCTGCCTTTCCAGCCTTTTTCTAAACAGCGACGGTTCCAAACAGATGCAGCCACGCAGACTGCCGACAGCCAAGGACTGCGAAAAGACAGTCAGTTGCGACAATTATATAGATTAAAACCTATATAATTTGCATAAGTTCGTTATGTACGGCCTAGCAAAAAGACGCCTATACTAGCCCAGCGTTGAAGATAGGGCTTCTCAAAAGAAGAACTGCACTAATGCACACTAAACAGCCGGAATAAAAATCTGTCTCCTGATGATTTACTGTTCCAACATTTAGTGTTGATTTTGCGACACGTAAACTAAGGAGATATATGAAAGATTCATGGTTTAACTGAATATTAAATTAAAATCTTCATGAATCCCTGATTATTATTAAGACGAGCTTAAAAGGTAACAGATCTCTTTTATGCTTCTCAGTTTTCAATTTTGACTATTTTTAACATAGAGCCACTTACTGCATTGATGCAATTGTAAAACAAGATTCTTATCTGACACACAATCGATTATCCAATCAGATGCGTTTTAGTTCAAACGCATATAAACACATGGTTAAAAACGTTAACCGCTACCACCCCCGAGATTTGGTAATATATGCCGAGTAATATGCCGAACATCTAGCAACTTTAAAGCACTAGGAAGATCTGAGTGTCTCACTCTTCCTTTTATAAACTCTTGGGAAACCAACAACCAAAAATCTTTGTTTGGGCAAGCTAACAAAACAAAACTGCTTAGGCAATCCAGAGTTGGAAGGTGGACGCGGGTACCCGCACTGCCTGCGGGTACCCGCATGTCCACGTGGACATGGACAGGAAGTTAGTCCACGTGGACAAACGTGGACAAATGTGGACAATATCTTGTCCTGCTCTTTTATAAAAATATTTTGAAATTTCGCGTATTATTTTTCAAAATTATTTTTATGCAGACTGTAGCATTCTCATGTTCACTCAGAATTCACTGTGCACACCGTTGCTCTGATGATTGTCCTAGTCAGAGCTGCAATTGCATCAAATTGATGAATCAACCAAAAAGTACCAAGAAGTAAGGAATCGTTCGCGTATTAATGTTTTGTCCCCGATTTTGCTTGAAAATTCAAAGAGCGGTTTTCTGGGGCGCTGAGCCCGAATATGAAATCCTTCTTGATTAAGTCTTTAAGCTCAAAATAAGCTTACAATTAAGCATTAAACCGAAAAAGAATTTCAGATTTGTGGTCAGCGCTTCAGAAAACCCCTCTCTATGTTTTGCCCGATTTCGCCGAATCCTCCAGAAGTTGCATTTTTAGCCAATTAGTGGTATTATATGCATAAATGGTATTAAATGCTACAAAAAATCCATTAAAAGCGTGTTTTTATACAGACAAATGTAAAAGGCAAAGGTGAAATTTTGAAAAAATCCTCAAAGAACATCTGTTTTAAAACGTGGGCACTGGTGGACAAAATTTTAGAGCGTGGACATGTGGACATGTGCGGGCGGACGTGGACAAGACCTGCGTGGACAAACGCGGACGTGGACACTGAAATTCTTGTCCACTTCCAACTCTGAGGCAATCTACACTACATTCAACTGCTGACATCTGAATTAGAAGATTCTTAGACATCGAAAAAATCAAAATCGCAACACTGTGAACCAAACGGCAAAGAAAATGAAGGCTTACATGAAAACTCAAATGTTTGTATACGCACTGTAGAGTCTTGACACAAGTCTTGACCAACTAAATGTGCAGTCATCAATAAACAGAATTGCATTGCTACAGTATTGCATGACAGCACATGACAAGCTAGTGCTATCTTAGGTTCTCAAACTAAGAACTACCAACAGAGTATACGGATGAGCAGCAGAGATAATGGGACCCTTCCGATTGTCAAAATATGAAGAAAAGAAATTAGTGTATCTACTGAACTAAAACGGTAATGCAGAAACGTAACGAAAGTATTGTAAAATGGTATCAATTTATAATTGTTTCCGATAAGATAAATAGCTATTACGACGGGACGTGATTTTAAGATCGTGGTAGCATCCATCAATTTTCAAATTTGCTGTGGCGGATTGAAAAATGCTTGACAAAACGGACTTGTCTACATTTATGCACATGTTATCTTAAAATATAACGAATCAGATGCTGTTCAGACTGGCCTTCAGCATTTTCGAGTTTCTAGACCTGGAGTCTTGCTGTAGCTGTAGCTGGAGTTTAAGTTTGCATTACGAAATTTCTAAGCTAACTCGTAAATATGGCAAGTGTAAAGATATTTGTTGTCTCAATAAAAGAATGAACTTAAACTAAATGAAGAGTTGCTAGGTTCTAGAGTGTGCGCATATCAGACTCGTAGACTCGTCCCTAAACTCGCTAACTTCCTTATCCAACTACAGCAGACGCCGGCAGTCTATTTTAGTACCGTGAGTTTACTGTTTTCACTACAAAAATACGATTGACAAAAATATGGGAAAAGTATAAATTTACAGTGCGGACAAAATGAACATTTTCACAGTTCTTCAATAAACAAAACAAAAGGCACTTCACAAAAAGAGAAATAAAAAGAATATCCCACGCCCAACTTAGGAGGAACTAAGTTCCCCAACCAACTTACGAGAAAGGGATCCCCTGTTGAACACTGCAGGATAGTTGGAAGAGAGCCGCCGCTCTATGTGAAAAACTTGAGGAGACTGACTTTGCGCTACTTTTTAATGGCGGATCTGAATTAGCTAAGGAACCGAGGTTCCTACACAGAAGGACAATTTTACATTTATCGTTCATAAAGATAACACTTCATTTTCTTAATTTTAGATAATTTCAAATAGAAATCAAAGGAAATATCGGAAAATAGTTCACACAAGAGTGTTATTGAAAGCAGCCCCGGCATAGTCACGCCATCTTGCCCTGCCGAATTAAAGTTTGTTTAAATTTAATGTGCACAAGCCATTTTTGCCTAGTACAGTAGAGGCAAACTGGTCCACTAATTGATAGAACAAGAAAGAAATTGATCCATGCTGATCAAGAGGTCAAAGCTATCAAGGGATTAAGAAACCGGCGTGAACCAGAAATGTATAGAAGGAGCAGTTTTGAGGAGATGAACCGGCGGTCGAAGGCAGCTGGAAAACCGCATTTTCCCGCTTTGTGTCCGAAAATATGGAAAAATCCGGATTCTGGGAGACCTCTCTGAGGGACTGGGTGTCAGCTCCATACCTGGGGGGGGGTGAAACCATGCCCAAACCCCCTCCAAGCACATGCATGGTGTTACATCTGAGAGCACGACTTTTTTTATCGAATCGAAACTGGCGAAATCGAGATAAGGCAAAGCAGTTTTGGAAGATAGATAGCTTCTAATAGAGCTAAAACTTCGAATGACTCTGGTTTCTAAATTTTCCAAAGATTTCGGCTTCTTAAATCAATCCTTTAGCGCTTTTGTTGTCCCGACGGTGCGATATATGCGTTTGGCACTCCTTTTGTTTCAAAAACACTAAGAAATGCTTCCGGCATGTAACCGTGAAAAATAAACTTTAATTTATGGATTGCCGAAGAATTGAGTGAACTAACATTTTACCCACAAGATAAAGGGAGCAAACACAGTTTTCAAATTCTCCGGCTACAGATTCTAATACTTCATGGGTGTTCCTGCATATTTCCTTCTGTTCGAAAATGAATTGCTCATAAGTTTGTCATTATCGCACGATCCCGTTATTACAGCTG
>JASAND010025868.1:0-13606 GCA_030248195.1 Trissonchulus latispiculum
CGACCAAAACGCCGGAAAACGCAGTTTTAGGCCGTTTGACCAGTGGTCAATAGGTCCCCTAGGCTATAGTGACCAGTGGTCACTTCCGTCGGTTTCGGCGATATGCCCATTGAAACGAGCTTAGTCTATTTACTATATATGCCCCCGACCAAAACGCCGAAAAACGCTGTTTAGAGGGAGTTTTCCCAACTTTGACCCTGGGCGAGGAACCACGGGAGCCATGCTGACCAGTGGTCACTTCTTGGGCGGTATCGGCAGTATGCTCATCGTTTTCAGCGACCCCGATTTACTATATATGGGACCACCCCGAGGCGGAAAAACGCTATTTTTAGTGACTTTTAGGCCATTTCTTGTAAAAAGTGGGACCTAGAAACTTTTTCGCCCAAACAGGCCAAAAAAATGCAAAGTTTGGGCCCATCTCCTGAAAGCTAGGGAGCAAAATTAAAAAATCCCCCTCGTTACTTTATGCACCCCTACTGGTAATTTTCAACAAAAGATACTAGACCTCTCCAGCTTCTACCCAGTTCTAGAAAAGTGTGACCAAAATTTGCGAAAAATAGCGAAAGTCCGACTTTGGGACCTTGGCACAGAGCCAAAATTGGCCAGGTGCCACAGGAATGACCAAAAAATGTAACATAGGGGATCCTGTCTACCAACATATAATAGTAGTATGGTGCCAAAATGCCCACATCGTTCCAACACTTAGCCGTAAAATGCATTTCCAATAAGCGTTATAAAAAAACAAACGCACGGTAACTATCGCCTAGTGCAAAAATTCGAAGTTTCGAATTCGAACCAAAAGTATGGTGGTACTTGTGTGCTACTCGAGTTGTTTACGATGGTAACATTTTTTACCACTCCCGGACCTCTAATTAGCTGGCACAAGGCCAACACGGTCTCCAGGGGGCCGCGCAGACGCCTTTATACCCTTATTATGTAGGGCGCTATCGCGCCTACATAGTGAGTCTCCCGCTAATTTCAAGTATATCAGAAAAGTAACTCAAGGCTTAGAAAAGCGTATGCAATCATCGGAACAAAATAGCCTGACTGGAAGGAGCCTACATAAGTATGTATGCAAGTCGGACAACAACAGAAATGGTGTACTCTCTGATCTGATCTGAGAGCGAATCATTCAAAAATGTTAAAAACTATGTATTTACACTAGCAGGAAAAAAATCCCATAGGTAGGCAGGCTCGCAGAAAGCCAGACAGACCTCAACATAAAATTCACTTGGCACGAGGCAGACCCGTTTCCTTGACAAAGGCGAACACCGGCTCAGGTTCCTTCTTCATCTGCTGAATCTGAATCAGTCGACTGACCGGGTTAATTTGTTGACCATAACTGGGATCCATTTTCATCTCTAAACACACAACAAAATAAAGACAGTAGGTTTTACCTGGAAAAATAGCCAGTAGTATACAGTGAAATGTATGTATATGAAATGTATTCGTGAAATGTATATGCCATTGTCTCGGTGAATAATGTGATCACACCGAGGTAAGTGTAAAGAGAGTGCATTCATAGCAGTTCCTGTCCATGCAAGCATACGAACGCGTATGGAAGCGTCATGCATGCGTTCGTGAGACATGAATTCGTTACAACTGGAGTTAAACGGTTAAACGGCATGTTACAATCAGATGCGTCGACGCGCGTCTACGCACGTCGACGCGCATCGACGCGCGTCTCAATGCGTTTGCGACTATGAATGCACCTTAACTGTACAATAATGTTGTACAAATATCAAGACCAATAAAAAGAATTCCCACGCTTTAAGTTCCAAATTAAATAAATCTAATTGTCACTCGAGCACCTGAGATCCCAAAAAATCATTTTATCTTCAGCCATGTCGAAGCTGGATACTTCCAGTCTAAGTCATGCTGCCGAGCCGGCAGATCTCTTTTATTACCCTAATCCGGGCATCTCAATTTGTGGTCTGCCTTGCAAAGACATGTGCTGGGCGTGGAAGCGGGGGCTCCCCATAGATACACCCTGCCGGCAGCTAAGGAACAAGAGAAAGAAGACCCGAAAAATAAGTCTACCCAGGTCTAGCCCCCAGCAGCAATTCAATTACAGTAACTACCTTTCGCAAATGCTTCTTTCTCTGCTGGCGAGACTGTCGCGAACTGTTCGATTGGAGGAATAGTTGGGAGGAGGAGGAGGCGCAGGAGGAGGTGGGGCCGGAGGCCCCCGCCCCCGAAGCGCCCCAGGACCCTGGAGCAAATCTCAGCTGCGGCGTCGCCATGACAGCCGGGGCGCGTCGCATCGGCAACGACCCCAGCGATTGCTCCATCTGTTCCAGGACCAGCTGACAGGCCTCCTGCCGGGCCTGCTTCTTACTGCAGCCCTTGCCCTCAGCTGTCCAGGAAGTGGCCAGTGGCGAAGCCAGGTCCGGTCCGTTGCGGTGGACCGGCTTCTCAACAGAGGAGGAGGAGGCGGCGCCCAGCGGTCTAAGATGGCAGGTGACATGGTGCTCACGCATGTGTGCGGGTCCGTGTTCGGCAGCGTTCTGAAAAAACAGAGGGTAGGAAAATCTGTAAATACTAGCTTGTAATCATTTATGTTACGTACTGAATTAAAATACGTTACGTTAACTACGTATTAAATACGTTACGTTAAATAGTTGAAAAAATGAAATTTACCGCTTCAATTCCCACTGACAATTATCACGACAGATGCTAAACCATACAACCCAAAAATTCTAAAGAAAATAAAAGAACTACGTAAAGCTAAACAAAGATGAATTTGGACAAAATATCAATAAAATTCGCGTATATGTTGCAATAAACGAAAAGAAACAATAATAACCAATATTTTACATACTGTATGTACCTCAAAAACTACTTCCATCCTTTGAGCAGAGGCAATCTCATAGATAAGACTGACAGCAGATTTGTCCTTGGTTAACTCGGACAGCGGCACCTTTGCATCTTCCTCCTCAAGTGTGACATAGTCGGCTGGATCTAAAGTATTATGGATTACAAACAAAGCTAGGCTACATATAAATACACATTAAACCGGTTAATCGTATCAAACCATATACGTTTTATAAACAGATGGAACAAAACAGATTCATTAACAGAATGAAATCTCTCAGACAGTACAGAAAGAATCTCTTCATAAAACTGAAATTTCAAACTACCAATCATCTGCGAACATGCTCAACAAAAAATTGGGGGAACATCAGGGGAAAGAAACTTCAGAAGAAAAAGACAGAAATTCAAAATTATTAGCCTACAAACCTGAGTAATCCTTCAGTCGCTGTAGGGCTAGGGCAGCAGCGTGCTGCTTGGCTACCAGGCGACTAGGGCCCGCGCCCACCGTCACAAATCGATCCCCGACGCGCAATTCCACAAAACAGCACGGCGGCGGAGGAGCCCCAGTGATGGGGCGATGCCAATGGTTCCCACCTCCAACCACAGAACCATTACTGCCATGACCATAGCTTCTGGTCCGCGCAGCTGCAAAGTCAGGATTGGCAGCGGTCAAATAGGGACAGGAAGACGGCGAATTGTTCAGCAGAGTACCGGAACCAAGAATAGGAGTCAATCTAGAAAAGAAACTAAGCTACCACTAAACAACCTTGTATATAATTGAGTAATAACAGAGCTGGAGTAGAAACATAAATCCTGACGGACATAAGCGGTTTCAAAGAACAGTTAAGTGGTGTACAATACATCATGTGAGTATACGTATACTTTACAATCGCTGACAATTATTTTTCCTGGACCAAAATACTTATTTTTACTAGGGTAGGAGGGTCGGTCCCTGGGGTAGGAGGCTCCCATCAAAAGCCCCCGCCACAAGAAGCCTACTAAGTTTAGGTTGACCCCCCTCAATCAATGGGGTGCCTCAAAGTTCTCTTCCAAAAAATACCTCCAAAACTGGTCAAGACAATCCATCTTTTCCCCCTTCAAAGTCACTCCAATCATCTGAATAGAAAATATTGGACAGAAACATGCCTTAAAAAAGGGCAAACATTTATTTACCCATTTCGAAACTGGACTGGCGGGGCACCGAACGGCGCTGGCGGCGGTGGATATCGTGGTCGACCTCGCCACCGACGAAAGGGCAATGCAGTGTGCTCCTGCTGTGGCGGCGGGAGGAGTCCCATGCGGAAGCTCTCACCGGAAGAGGATGCCGCAGAATCATGCAGAGACGGGAGTTGGTGAAAATCGACACAGCTGTTGTTACCAGAGACATCACAGTGTAGTGCACTCTCCGCAGGAGAATGCACGTGTCGTGCTGTGCCACCGTTGCTACCGTCTAAATACGGTAGTGGTGCTGTTGCTGGTGGTGACGGCCACGCGGGGATCGCAGCACCGTTCATCAACCTGGGGCCGGGATCATCGATGTTCAGATATCTGAGCGTCAGTCCAAGACGAGTGGACAGCTCGTCCAACTGAGCCATTGGAAGCAATTCATCTGCAACATTAAAAGTACCAGTACCGCAACAACTTTGTGATGAACAACGAGATTTAAGAACAATTTTTACATTCGAATCGGTGATTTAAATACAATCTCAAGCGATTACAGGACGAGTGTGCAAGGGCATGGCGTGTGTGCACGACTCATGCAATACTCACCTGGGTTTATTTTACTGGGGGGGGGGGGGGGGGGGGGGGCCCCCCCCACTTTTTGGGTCCCCCCCACTCGGCCCCACCCCCACTTTTTTGGACTTCCCCCTCACTCACCCTAAGGTGCCCAGAAACTGCCAAATTTTTAGGATTTTTGGTCAAAATTTTCAAAATTTTTCTGGCTGCGCCGGAAATTTTTGATCAAAAATCGTCTTTTTTGGTGCTAAAACTTGATTTTTGAGCATTTTAAGCATACTTATAGCAGTGTATGTGGAAAACAGGCTATGTATACAGCATTTTTAGCATTTTTGGCCCATTTTATTCCCCCCCCCCCTTTGCGCCCGCCCCCCCCCGCGTGGGGGGGGGGCGTCACCCCACTCTCCCCCCCATTTATTTTTGCCTAAAATAAACCCAGCTCACTAGTGATGGACACAGGATATTTTTTCCTATCCGGATATCCGCCTATTTTTCGTTAACGGATATCCGGTTGTCCGCCTACTCCTAACCTAAGTTCAAGGACATTTTTCGATTTCACTGTTGAAATTTCTCTGTCAATGGTTGGTATATATTCGCTGCGAATTTCTATTATACAGCTAAGTCACTATTGACTTCAAAAATATTTTCAGAGAAATATTTGAAAAATATTTTAAAATGGTGAAATTTTTGTCAAAAATTGGCTAATTGGTTTTTTTCTTTACTTTGTCTGAAATGCAAACGGGTATACGCATATACAATTAGTGCCCGTCACTAATATTCACTAATAAAATTTTAGAAACATTTTAAGCAGTAGTGCGACAACCATGATACAAATAGCGGTATATGCCTGGGCCTGGGGGATTAGGGCCGAAAGACTTTGACCAATTGTTAAGTTTTCATCGTCACTAAAATCCCAGATGTGCATTAGGCACTTAGATTGTATATATCTGTAATGTTTGAGCTGTATCAAAATTCTTTTAGTTCATAAAATGCTTATAAAATTCAGTTTTCACTTGAATTACTGTTCAACTTTGAAGTTATTTTAAGATGTTTATTTTTCATTTTTGAAAATTTTTAAATTGTATGATATTTTACTTAATGGCATTGTTACATCACATCGCATTACATAAGATAGCACTTTCTGTTTTACTTATTTTTCACCAGGAGTATGCACTTGTTTTGGCAAATTAAATTATGCTCAAGTATGTATACTATTGCATCGGGTGTTTCTGGATTCTATGAGACTCAGCTAAGTTCTTAATTGTTGTATTTTCCCTATGTTTATTCCCTCACTATGTATCCCTGTAACTTTGCTAACTTCGTTCTAATATATAGTCAGGCGGGAAAAAAACCCACTCGCCAATGCGGGAAAAAAACCCACCCCCAGTGTGGGCTTACCGGTATGAGCTATCTAGGTTTTTAATAGCCTATCCTGAAAAGCATCCAAAATAACCCTGGAGGGTGTATTATGGTATCAAATTCATTCAAATTGGGAGCCAGTTTAAATTTTGTGCGCGTTCAATGGGCAGTCAAAATGTGCAAACTAGCGTTTTTCTTGTAAATATTGTCTTGGTCCTGAACCCAAACCTAAACGCTCTTAGGTCAAAAGCTGAATACAAGTTTCGACGGGTTATTAGTTTCGACATGGTGTTGGAAAAATCGTCTCAAAATCACAACGGAAAACCCGGTAAGTCCCTAATTGTGGTTGGTAGGTTAGGTGACCAAGTACTCACGATACCTCATATCACAGCCCCAGTGGCTCTTACGCTGTGGCCTGGTGAAATGGCGTAGTGAAATGTCATTTGGCCAAGGTGGCAAATATTTGATGGCTTTTGCACACTTACAAAAACTTTGCACCTTCGGGTGATGATCACCCATCATGTTCAGGAATTAGTAAAAATTCTCAGCTGCTGGGGTGCTGCGCCCTCCAGATCCTCCCAAAAATCATTCCCCTAACCCAGGCCCGCACCCAGGGGGAGCGGTTCAAGGAGTCTATACCCCCCTTTTGGGGTGACAAAATAGAAATTTTTTGCTATTTTTATAGCAAAACAGCTATTTTTTAAAAATTTTCGCGCCTTCGGCGCGATAATATACTTTTTGCAAGATATAAACATCCAATGTACCATTTTTGGGCAAAAATGCAAAAATTCTTCAACTTCTGGGGTGCTCCGCCCCAGACCTCCCGGTGTATTTTACCTTGGACCCCCCCCATTTCAAAATCCTGGGTGCGGGCCTGCCCTAACCATTCCCCCTCCCGAAATTTTTTCTGGCTACGCTAGTGGTTGTATCTTAATATCTTAATTCTTATAACTTATATACATGGATACGTACATACACTGTTGTGTCCAAGTATATACATATTTCAAGTTCTGCCATGGTTTGAGGTATTTGCTTGTTGTGTGTAGTATATACGTACGTATATATATATACATCATTACTATGCGGAGCTTACGTCTTGGTACAATGACATCTTGCTTTAAGTGAAACTGTGAGCTCTCCGTAGAGGTTGCATGTAGGCATATACTTGGTGTCTGTACGCGCATTCATTCAAAACAGAGAGCTGGTCAGATATAATGGATCCCTGGTTAATGATAACCCGATACTGCTAATCAGCACCCTGTGGGAAATTAGAGATTTGACTTGATGGATTGGAAATGAAAATGTTTTCATCAATGTGAAAAGGACAACCACAGCATATTGAATGGGAGCTATTTTTTCTGTTGCTAATGTCATATGTTAGCTGAAAATCACGTATATATATATATATATATATATATATATATATATATATATATATATATATATATATATATATATATATATATATATTAGGGTTCGACCGGATCCAAAATTTTGCCGAATCCAGTTTGGATCCGGCCGGTTACGGATCTAGTCGTCAAAATATATGCTAATTTTTAAAATTTTGTTCTTTGATTTTGTTAATGCTTATGGGGTTTTTAATGGATGTGGTTATGTTTTAATGTTGGTAGTTATCTCATAAGTTGCACTAATTTAGCTTTTGTTTGATGCTGCAAATGACTTAAACATTTAGTTTGAAAGCAGGGTTTTTTGGTCACGGACAAGGGTGCATTTTTTGTGCATTTTTAAAAAATAGAGTGCATTTTGGAAAAAATGTGTGCATTTTTTAAAAATTGCTTATTTTGAACTATAACGTACATTTTTGGCAGTAATTTTGTGTTCTACGCATTTTTGACTTCAACTGGAATCCCACGCTTTAGTTGATGCTTTGATGAGGATTTTACGTTGACGGTTGTACTTCAAGCGGGCTAGCCTCATTAGGACAAATCGGTTGATTCTGTTTGTTTTGTCTAATTGTTAAACCAGACATGAGATTTGATCCCATACGCTTAGCTTTGTTGCATGCAAAATAACTTGTTTTTGAACCACTTTTAAATCGCCTTAATTCACAAGTTACATCAAATATGAAGTAAATTGAGGTTGAGGCTTGTTATGAATAAACCAAATAACATTTTAATGAAATAATTTTACTTCCGGACCAACCGCATACTGAGATAATAGGCCAAGAAATCTCGACTTTCAAAGCGTGGAACCGGAAATGAACCGCTGGCTGTTTATTAGGCAAGAATTCCTGGGGGGGGAGAAAAGTTTTTCAAAAATGCTTAAAAAATAACTATTTTTTGCTGCTGAAGCTGAGCTAAAAAATTAACTCTGTTTACCTTAATTTAAGCTTAAATTAGCTAAAAACTCTTAAAAATCCGGCGACGCTAAAAATCCGGCGACGCCGGAAACTTTTTCAGAATTTACCCTCAAAACCCTATTTTTACGGGCACTTTAGAGTTCTGGGGGACGGCTGAAATCCTTGGATGGCGATTCTGGGGGGGGGAGAAGGCCCGAATCCTATGGGGCGATTCTGGGGGGGGGGGGGGCAATTTCGGGGGGGGGGGGGTGGGCCGCTACCCCCCTCCCCGTAGGAAAAAGCCAGGACCGGATGTTCGTTTGCTTTGACACCGGTAAAGTGGAAATAGCTTCTCAAACATTCATTGTGTCAAAACGAACATTTTTATCGATTTAGTATGCGGTAACCGGATATAGACAGGACATGATATATATTCTCCTCCTGAGGTTTCTAAATATATATGTTGGAGATGCACCGAAGCCACTACTACCGGGGTCACAGCTCTCGGCCCCGGTCTGGACCGGGGCTGGGGCCTTAAAGGCAGAAAGTAGCTCAATTTTTAAACTTAACTTAACTAACTTAAACTTAACTTTTAACAGATCACGAAAATGTGGTGCAAACACTATATTAATGTAGTTTTCGTTCAGCCAAGTGATCTCCTTGTTTTTATTCATTTTTGGCGTCAAAAGTTGCAAAATTACGTATAGTAAAGACCAGTTAAAACTCCTATAAGTTTAGTTGATTTCACCCGAAGAGGGATCCATATGCGTGGCATATGGATTCTGCGCTGAGCTCTCGCAACCGGGAGGGTCTTGCTGGTTGCGAATGCAAGGACGCCATACTGAAATCGGGCAGTATGGTATCCGGCCAATGAAGCATATCTGAGGCTGGGCCCTGACAGCTGCTCCTTGCATCGTCAGCCAGAACCCTCGCGCGGGCCCTGGCTGGCACAGATGTGAGTCCGGACTATGTAGTCAAGCCCACGAGTACATAGTTCATGTCCCGTAAGACTTGTATGCTGGCTGAGGTCCCGTCAGACAACATATAAGCCTTGCATACCCGATTCCCTCTCCCCCCTCTTTCTGTGGGTGTTTTCCCTACTCTCAAATATGATGTTTTCAAAAGATGGGGGAATTCTATGTGCCGGGGGCACGTGAAGTCTCCAACTATACTGACCTGGGGTTCTCCGGTACCAGCCACTAGGACAGGGGAGGGGGGAAGGGAACAGAAAAGATCTCGTGGTCAATACTGGTGGGGCTCCTGCTGTCAAAGCTGTATTTTCCCCGCCCATTTATATATGTTGCAGATAGATTTCTAGATTAGAATAGGCGGTATAGGAAGGAAGAACTGGGCCTGCTTGGTCGCAGTTGCATTCTGAAGTCCAGTCTCCACCAGAAGATATCAACTGTCACAGGGTCGGTTCGTCTCCCTGTGACAGTTCATAAACAGAAACATAACTGAACATGCCATTGGACAAAGGGATAGTAAGACACAATAGATCAGGATATATACAGGTAACCTGCCCGCTACAGGTCGATGTCAGTTGGCCAAATGGACGACATGGAGGTTTGGCCATATCAGTTCGAGACTCTCCCTCCAGCGGGCCCAACGGTCAGTTGGGGGAGTGTCGTTATAAAACATGCTCGGGCTGTTATGGTCTCGTTCTACTGTTCTGCACATAAAAGTGTGGACGACAAGCCTTCGGCAAACTTCCTACATTCGGTGACGGCACCCTTGTGTATGCAAGGTGGCTTGCATTGAATGTCCCTAAGGGGCCTCGCGACAGCTCACCGCTAGCGGGCGGGAAGGAATACTTACTTACTTACTTACTTATGGTAGCTCCCACTGCTTCCCTGAAAATTTTTTGGGACTTTGAAATTTTTTTAAATTTTGGTCCGACCAAGTGCCGAAATTTGGCAAACTTTGCCGGGCCACCCTGAACTACTGGAAAGACTTAGACCAAAGCGGATTATATGTACCTGTAGGGCATCTGTTGCGCTTCATGATGATATATGTCACACTGCTCTGATCCCTCCGGTGCGACCTGGGAGTGACCTGGAGTTGGCGGGAAAAAACCCCACGGCGGGAAAAAACCCACTTTTCAAAATTAATTTTTTTTTCTAACCATTGACCGGAAAGGTCAAACCAATACATACATTTGTTTAATAGAGCCTATAGATTAAATTGGTATAGGTTTTACCTGGGTTCGTACTGTTATGAGTGGTCCAGGGGGTCTAAATCGGACACGGTGCCATTTCAAGCCAAAATTTCAATTTTGACCAAAAATGCTTATTTTTGTCTTAAAATGGGTCTAGTTTGGCTCTAAATACAAGAAAAACACGTTTTCTACACGATAGGATGCTTAAACTGCCGAAAATAAACAATTTTAAAAAATTTCCAAAATTTGCCTATGTTTATATATGTGTTAAAGATACAACATTTTCAAATGACCATATGACCTCAATTTTAGTACAAAAACTAATATATTTTGATGCAGTTGTACTAAAAACAACCTGCTCTTTCATTTGGAATGGTTAGAAATGCTCCTGGCAGCTTGCCAAAAATTTTTTGGGGTGGGTTTTTTCCCGCATATGGGTTTTTTCCCGCATTGGGTTTTTTTCCTGCCAGTTTGGGACAATTTTTCTCGCTAACGGCACACCCTAGAGAGGTGTTCTATAGCTCATAAGAAAGCTTACGACTAGGCCTAGCTACCTGTATAATCAGCACTTCGATATGTCAAACCATTAAAAAGTTCTGGCCAAAAATCTGAAAAGTGGGTTTTTTTCCCGCCTGACTATACATACAGAGATACAAACTGCCTGCCTTCTTGCCGCAATACTCGTACGTACTGATTAGAGATTCCTGTCGATTATGTTTCCAGGCACTCCATTTTGGCGGTGGTCTCGGCAGCTGTGTAGACTCAAGGGCCAGCTGTGCAGCGGCCTGCTGAGCCTTCTTAATCGAGTGTCCCTCCGCCGTATACTCCTCCTCATCGCGCAAGATCAGCCTAATGCTGAAGATCTTTTCATGGGCTGGACCGCGCTCATCAATCAGCTTGTAATAGTGCCGAATCTAGAAAACATAAAAACTAACATTACTCAATTATACATATAAGAAAAGTATTTGGACATACCCGATTATCTGTTACCTATTTCCGGAGCTATTTCAATTATTTTGATAGGGCATCTTATAATACAGCATTGAAACACATAAAAATGCTAATACACGATTGCTGCCAATAATACATACTTACCTATACACACAACTAATGTCGACAAGTGGGGGTGTGTGCTGTACTTGCATGTGTGCACCAGAACTTGCTTCATATTCACACAAAAATTACGGTCCTCGGTGCATAGAGAAAAAAATAATAGCAAATTTTAGTCTCCTTTTTAGTGAACAAATTCACAAAAAATCAGGCCAAGTTTTTTTTAATTTTACTTACGTGTGCAAATGAATTGTAAAAGCAATCAGTAAACGTGTATTACGTAATTCATTTCAACTATACATTTGATGCCCTGTTTTTTTATGTTGACCCTTCCAGCAGACCAAAACTCGTTAAATCATCAGGTCCCAATTATATACGTATATACCCCACCGTACAAATACGTATATAAAATTAAAAAGTTGCGCCCCTGACCGGTTATGGCGGCGATGTTTTTTTCTGTTTCTCCTAATGGTTGTATTGTCCTGCAGGGTTGGAAGTCTCAGTCTCGGTCTCGCTCACCCAAAAGTCTCAGTCTCGGACCGAGACCGGAAATTTTTTGAAAACAGAAAATTTCAGTGAAAATTTAAAATCAATGTAACGAAAATTAACTGAGGAAGTGCGGAAACCGTACGTATATTTATGTGTTTACGTCCCTAATACTGAGCCTAAGCCTAAAAAATGGAAGAAATTAAGTTTAAGCTTAAAATTGCTAGTCTCGGTCCCGGTCTCGTTCAAGAGCCGAGACTTGGCCAGTCTCGGTCTCGGTGCCCTGGTCTCGGTCTCGTTCTCGGTCTCGGTGAAATCTCGGTCTCGCCCAACCCTGTTGTCCTGACTTTCCGCATCTTTCACGTAATCTGCAGCGGAGGCCGGACATAAAGGTGTATATAGAGGGTCTGGCAGTACCCCATGCGCCATTAAAGAATCGCCACTTTTTACGCCGCAGGTGAGCTACGCCGCAGCGGTGCCGCAAAGTCGTCTTTGTTTGAACGAAAAGTGACCATTATTGTGCTCGCTGCGCAGCTCGATCGTTAAGAGCTGGAAAAGATATTCAGAAATTACATTACGTATACGTACATATCAAACGAACTAAACAGCTGAGTCTCGTTTCTTATCACTTCCCAAGCGACCACAGTGACTGGTCACAAATACTGAAAATTCGAAAACTGACAACTCGAAATTTCTCGCTATCCATCCAATTTAGAAAGCTCAAATCTTCCACAAAAAGGTTTTCTAGTACACAGAATCGATTCCCATACGCAGTTTGGCGGTTGGACCGCGCATGTTGCTGGCCTGGTTCCACTTTGGCGTCGGAAGAGTCAAGTCGGTAACCACTTCCCGGAGGTCCATAGTAGGCATTATATACTTAGCCTCTCAAAACTTTGTCTATAGGGGTTTTCTGGTTTTCTTCAATCGCTTGACTTTGCAATTTCGAAAAATTTGTAGATTTCGCGAAAGGTCAGTCCACTTTCCATGCAGGGTTTTTTTGTGCATTTTACTGTGCATATGCACACTTTTTTCCAAAATGCACACTTGAATTTAAAAATGCACACATAAATGCACAGTCAAATTTTGCTTCCGCTAACCACAGAATGCTCTAAAAAATTTCCAAAGTGCTTTAAATTTTAAAAAAAGCCCTAGCTTTTAGCTGGCCGTGCCGTGCCGGCCGAGTGGTTAAGGCGTTCGACTTCGGATCCGATAGTCCGAGGTTCGAATCCCAGCTGCCACAAAGCTTTCACAAATCCCCTTGAGCAAGGGACTAAGCACATATCGGTTCGCCGTGAGCTCTAGCCAACCCAGCTATCCATCCTTAATTGGTCGGCAAATGGGTACCACTATTGTGGGAAGGTAACAGGAGTCCGTGTAGGGCTTAATGCCTTGAAGGGCCGGCCCCCCTTCCACGGATGCAGTCATCATTTGAGGTGACACTCCTGGCTCTACGGCTGTGTATCCGGGGATGAGCACCGGCACCCCTTGTCCCTGAAGCAGGGATGGAGATATATTCTCCAGGGGTCACCTTTACCTTTACCTTACCTTTTTAGCTGGGGCTGCCGCCCCCAGACCCCCGCTTTTTCTTACGTACTATTTTTTGGTCATGGCAACGTCGCTACAACCTTTCTTTGTTTTATTCTTCCTCACTAAAGCCACTAATTATTGAAATATTTTTGCTTTAGATTGTAAGTATATATTTA
>JASAND010025869.1:0-40129 GCA_030248195.1 Trissonchulus latispiculum
TGGGGTAGTCGGCAGTGGGTCCTTTAGGGGAGGGACGTTGTCGATGAGATCCACTTGGATCTTTTTCGACGCTTTTTGGGGTTTGTAGGAATGCCGGGCGGGTTTCACTGCCGACTTTTAACCCGCTTATCACTCAACAGCACCAGATTTGCCCAGTAAGAGGCGGGTGAAAGGTCGAGGGAGAATAGGAATCATGATGAAAATCATGATTCTCTTGCTGGGGTGGGGTTAGAGGAAGTCTGGCGTGGTCCAAGACTGAGGTTGGCAGGGGGTTTGGGGAAGTTTTGGCGTGGTCCAAAACTGGGATCGGCGGGTCAGTTTGGGTAGGGGCGGACGAAGGTGGCCTTTTGCGAGACTGGTCTCCCCCGTCTCCAAAAGGTTTCACCTGTTTCCGCCACCGGTTCCAAAACTTATAGGGACGGGTATTACCTTCCTTATCCCTGATAAGGTTCCCGCCGCCGGGGTACCCACCATTGGCCATGACCAAATCGTGGGAGGGGAACCAGACCTGACGACGCTTCTTCTGACGCTTCCTCCGGATACAATATTTGCAACTGGGGTTGTTGCAAATCTCCTGATATTGGGCGGACACGGCCTGGAGGCCCATGGTCTGTTTCCATTCAGACCAGAACCAATTGGGGCGGAGCAGGCCATTACCGTATCGGACGGAATCCCCGCCGCCGGGGAATCCTCCGTACATGTTGACCAGCTCCTCTGTGGGCCTCCACTGACAAACCCTGACCTGCTTGGGTTCCAGAAAGGAAAGGCTACGTCGGACAGGGTAGGGGGGTTCAGCAATATGGTCGAACAGACTAGGCAGTCCGTTCTTGGGGGGAGGGGACGGGGTATAATCCGTTGAACAAGAGGATCCAGATAGGGAGTCTGTTCGGTAAAATTCAGGGGGAGGGGCTGCGGGGTTAGGGTCGTGGGAGTTTGGGTTAGATGCGGGGGGGTCATTAGTAAAGGCAAGGACCATATTTACAGCGTAGGAGGGTTGCCGGGGGCGCCCTCCTGGGTTTACTGAGGACGCCCCTGGTTGGCGTTTCCCTGGTTCTGAAAAAGGCCAGGGGGTCTCTGACTCCTGGGTGGGGGTGGGAGGTCGTTCTGGGCACCTCCTTGTTGGTCAGGGAGTTGGGACGGGTTTAGCGGCTGGTCCGTGACAGCCACCTTAGGGTTACTCAACATACATAAAAACCCGGGGTGGTTTGGACCCAGGTTCTGGACTGCTCGGATCCGGTCGGGGCATTGGATCCAACCATGCCCTTCCTTTACACACCAGAAGCACAATCTCGGTCCGTATGGCCTCTGGTTGGGGTTATTGGGACGGGGTCCAGAAGTGGTGGGGTAATTATAGCCAGACCTATAATTAGAGTTGGGACGAGGGTTCTGAGATCGGGGAAAACGGGGCTGTTGGTATTGGGCTCGAGCTTGAGGGGGGTAGGGCGGTGCCATACGCATTTCTGCTGCATAGGCCTCTCGCTCCGGGGAATTTGGGGAGTAATCAAGGTAATCAGGGTCTTCGAAAGGGTCGTCATAAGCTCGAGCCACGAAGGCTAGGGGCGGGGTTTCTTCCTCCATGGCCCGCTCGACGGACTGGACGATAAGCAGAGCTCGGTCGATCATGGAACTCTGCTCATTTTGGGGCCAGTAGGACATTTCGGCTAGCTGACCAGCCACCCGGACCCTAAGGGCTTCCCTCAGGCCGGATTTGAACTGTTCAGCCATTTTCCGGTCGCGTTCCCGGATACCAGCGGAGGGGAAGGCTTTTACCGCCAAAAGTCGGAGGGCCGTTACGTACTGGTGGGCTTTTTCCGAGGGTTGTTGCCTTCGGCGGTAAAATTGGTCGGCATACTGCTCGACCGTCGTGGGAATGGGCTCGTACAATTGCTTTAAAATGTCCACCAGTTTCTCAAAGGAATCGGGTAGGTTAGGGCCATGGAGGGCTTCCTTGACGGAATCGTCAAGAAACTGCCACAAAATTCGGTGGAGGAGGTGGGGAGGGACTTCATGGACACGAGCCGTGTCCTTGAAGTTAGAAATCCAGGTCGTAAACTTAATCTGGCTCTGGGGGCCTAGGAATGGTTTCGTTCCCTTAAAGGCCTTTAGGTACTCAGCCACGTGTCGCGCCGTGGACAGATTGGACTGCTCCACCTGGGCTTCCCTGGTGTGCAGTCGGGGATCAGGGCGTCTCCGGGAAAAGGGAGGGCGGGTAGGTCGGTTAGCCCGAGTATCACTTTGGGCCCGGGGGCGAAATGGGAATGTGGGGCCATCGTCGCCGGATTCCGAGTCAGATGACGGCGGAGAATCGCCGTGGGGAGGGGATGGACGGCTAGGGGGCTGTCCCCTCGTCCTTGGTTCGGGTGGGGGTTTCACGTCGGAATCCTTTTCGATGGCCGCCACAATCTCGAGGAATTCTGTATAAACCCTGGGGTGGTTTTGATACAGAAAAACCCACATTTCCCGGGTCATATGGCGTACCTGCTGGGCCAGGACCGACTTACCAATCTGGTCGTCGAGGTCTTCATAGGGGGTTCTATGCGTAGGAGGGGCCCAGCCAGGACACGCCGGAACTTTGGGACAAAAGCCCAGAGCGGGTTTTTTCTTGGGTTGGGGCTTTCCGGGCGGCTGTTCCAGGAGAGTGGGATTGGGGGGTGGGGCTGAATCTGCTGAATTTCCGGAGGTAGAGGGGTAGGACCCCTGTGAGACCAGGGGGGGCGTCCCATCGTCATAATTCTGACGGTTCCGTAGATCACCCGACTTGTCCCACATCAAGCCGGATGAGGGAGAGGCCAGGCCCCAGTGCTGGCTAGACCGGCGATTTTGGGGTTTTTGAGCTCCCTCAGAGGTAGCTCTGGGTCGGATAAGGGAGGGCATGGATTTTCTCACTCGTGATTGGGCGGGGCCCGAATCAGTGAGACGATCAAAAATGGGGTTTTTGGGGTTAGGGGCTTCGCCGATCAGCCGGGCCAGCTGCTCTTGGTATTTTTTCCACTGGCCTCGGGTACGCAATTTATCTTCTTCACTGGGGTCGGAACCGTCCAGATGGACCGTGGAATCATGACGGGAGGGGCTTCCTCTACCTCCGTCCTGGGGGGAGTCCGACGAGGGGTGTAGATCGTCCTCGGGACTCAGTCCTGACCCGAGGCGGATGTGAACGGAAGATCCGTGCTGCCCAGAACTTCCGCCCACGGCCCCAAGGTCAGGAGGGGGAGGGTCAGGGGACCGGGCCACTCTGGGTTTACTATCAAAGGGGTCATCGTCAGGGAGGTGATTATCCATTATTAACGAAACACAAGAAAAAACAAAACACTTACCGAGGTAGTTATATACGTATATCAAAAATTTGGGCAGAACTTGGGGACAAAAAGGGACTTTTGGGACGATATACGTATATAACTAGGGCGGGTCAGGGGTTTCTAGGCCAAGGGAACGAAACTCCAATAATACGTACGTATTCCAGGCCAAAATTCGGGGGTTGGGTCAATCTCCGGATCGACCTGGGTTTTCGAGGAATCCGTCCAAGGGGTAGCAGCAATCCACCAGTTGGAGCTGACAAGGGCCAACAATACCGGGTTAGATTCCTGGGCGGGTCCTGGAATCTGACCAAATTTTACAAAAAATTTTTATATTTCCCTCCCAAAAATTTTCGGGGTGGGGAGGGGCAATTTGGTATAAATTTAGGGCGGGTAGGGAGTTGCTGGTATAATAGGGGTAGATTATCACCTGGCGTGGTCCTGGTGATAATCTAAGGGAAAAGTTGGTCTGCCCAACTATAATAAATAAATTTCCAATAGGTAGGAAAAAATAACACGACACGAAATTAGGCACAAGAATAAAATAAACACACCACTTGTCAACAAAAAGGCAAACGGGACTAATAAAATTCACGGGGGAATTGACAGGAAGTCAGGCGTCTGACTGGGACTTTAAGCGATGCGTGGGCGGGCCTTCAAAGGACCCAAGCAGTCAGGCGCCTGATAAGGACTCAAGCGGTGCGGGGGCGGGCCAAAAAAGTTAACACAAAGGTTTGCAATTGGAATGACGTCAATTGCAGACCTTTGTGAATCCACACGGGGGGGGATGGGTATATGAGACCGGCGAATCCAGTCAAAGGTAAGTGAAATAGGGAGGGGGGAAAATTATATAGGATTCTAAAAAGAATTTTTGGGCTAAGGGGGGGCTAGAAAAATTAACTTAGGGGAGAGGGAAAAATAGAAAAAAATATTTCGGGGGGAAAAAATAAAAGGGGAGAGCCTAGAACTGGCAGCCTAATGTAAAATATGGGGGAGCTAGGGATTTTAACCACTGAGCTCAAGCCCCAAATTTACAAGCGGAACTGTGCGCAGGACGCTGACCTACGACTGCGGGTGGAGATATTTAGTCCAGGCGGCTCTCTACCACCGACTTGCCTCGCCAAGGGGGGACCGGATAATTTCTGGGGGACGCCGACGGGGCGCCCAGCAAAAATTCGGGGGACACACGCACAACAAGGGCTCAGTTATAAATCAGTTCCGGACTATTCCCAGAACTCTACCTAGCTAGGAAATTAAATCAAACTAATTAGAACTAGTAAATAAATTAATTAAAGTAGTTGACAGACAACTGTTAGGTTTATTGGAAGGCACAGGACAGGGAATAATACAGCAGAGTCCGTCCGGCGGTATCCGGACAAGACAGACAAGGTACAGCGGACTTCCCGCACAATAACAGAAATAGGGGGCAAGAAAGGGAACAGAGACCAAGGGAAGGGGGACCAGCAACAAGTAGGGCGCAGCAACAAATACAATAAAATAGGGGGAGGGGAAGTTAGCTAAAGGAAGTTAGACCCAAGGAAGGGAAACGGGGGCAACCCCGCTAGTAGGTGGAAAGAGGGAAAGGGGGGTGGTTAGGAGTTAACTTTTGAAAGAGTAAGCAAAAAGGAAGGGGGGTTAGATCAGGAAAACAATTAGAAAAGGAATTAGAAATGGGGTTATTAAAGGAAGAAATCAAAGGCTGGAACTTACTCTTTAGGTGTAGAAAAATGGGGGTGGGGCCCCGATCTCAAAATGAACCGACCGCTCTGTAACTAAGAAAACTCCCAACTGACGAAAAGGTGATGTAATCATTCAAGGAGAATTTTGATATGCGTTGGGAACGGGAGGGTCTATCTTCGCTAAGCCAACTAGAATTGGAAATACATGCAATGTTAAGTTTACGCTCGGAAATAAGTATTTTTAAATAATTTTCAAAAGATGAGCATAAAGTTAGCACTGCACAATATTTAGGGGAGGGGTTTACATACAAAATAATACATAATTATGGAACTTCCCAACAATTATAATCATACAATATTTATGAGGAATTTGGGGGATTTTGAGGGATTTTGGGGGAGTTTTAGGAAAAATAGCGAAAGTGGGAAATAGGAAAGGGCTTGGAAGGGGGGTGATAACGGGGACGTTATTACCCACATTACAATATCACCATAATGCTTATATGGTGATATTAGATTGTTCTAGTGACCTGTAAATAAGAACTTGCATAGCAGGCAGCTTAGCATATTTACAGCGTTTCAACCTGATTTATGCAGCTTTCACACTATTCTGTAATTCTCATGATTTGTATAGATAAAAATGCTGTTTTTGACACGTTTTGCCTCCAATTGCAGACAGCCTAAAATGACAGGACGTAGTGCGTCACTAAAAGAGGGGTACATTGTACCATAATCCTGTTAAGCTGTAGCCGAATCCGTCCAGGGTAAATATTTAATAGCCACTTTCTCGGAAATAGAAACGTTTTTAAGAGACAAAAAGTTGTACGGACAGTCATCCAAACCTAAGGGTAGGCTGAGGCCGAGCTTTTGAAGAAAATAGCAGGTCCGGACCCCGGCCCCATTACAGCGAGGCACTTACACAACTTTCCATTCAGTTAAGCTTGTAGCATTTACACATGTGGCATGTTTACTGTACCTTGTGACAGTATTTGTCTGTAAGAACTGTTGTTATTCACACGTGGAATAATATTTATACAGTAACAAACAGTCCATTTTTTCAGATTTGTCGACACGGACATGGATACATGAAGAACAGCAAAAATAAACAACTAACGGGTCGCAACTAGTTATTTCGAGATAGACGTCTATAAATGATGCAGTCCAGCGCTCTCATACACTAGATATGGTCTTTTTTAGATTGCGCCCGCAGTGCTAAGTTCTTAAAACTGGACTAAATAAAGCTGAAGTTTTTCGTTTTTTTGTTTCGCAAGGGGGGGCCTACGGGAACCAACAATGTTTGTCTTCGAATTTGCCGTTGTATACGGAGTTTTCGGTCACTGAACATAAACTGAAGCCCGTTTTTCGATTCAGCTTTTCGTTTGCTCAGCATAGGCTTACAACGTTAAACCTAGAACATAATCTTGCATCAAGCTAACGAAAAGCTAAATCAAAAAACGAACTTCAGATTCGTCTTCAGTGACCAAAAATACTTCAGTACGTTGTAGCGCTTCTACCAGGCTGGAGGATCATGAAGAAACCAAGGACAAGCCCGAACGGGAAGCGTCAAGTACCCTTGTACCCACGAAACCAGGACCTAGAAGAGAGAAGGGAAGAGGGAGATTCAGCTTTTCACTCACCATTAAAAGTAAAGAATTGGTCCCGCCGGGAATCGAACCACGGCCCTTCTGCTCTAGAGTCAGACATGCTAACCACTACACCACGGGACCATCAGCTGAACTCCCATAGCAGGCTTATCAATCTTTCCTATGCCTGCTTCCCTTACATCTCCCCCGGGTTTCTTTTAAGACGCGTCCCGCGGCTTACTCAACTCGGAATCGAACCGAGAGCGCATCCAGCGCAGGGCATTCTGAGCCCAAGGGATCCGTGTTCCCCCGACACACGTTCCAGACCTCTTTAGATCCAACCAACCAGAAGCAACTACTGGGGGGACCGGAGACAGGAGTCCAATTCGGCTCCTGGCAGCCTCGCTACATGTAGCGCTTCTACCAGGCTGGAGGATCATGAAGAAACCAAGGACAAGCCCGAACGGGAGGCGTCAAGTACCCTTGTAAACACGAAACCAGGACCTAGAAGAGAGAAGGGAAGAGGGAGATTCAGCTTTTCACTCACCATTGAAAGTAAAGAATTGGTCCCGCCGGGGATCGAACCACGGCCCTTCTGCTTTAGAGTCAGACATGCTAACCACTACACCACGGGACCATCAGCTGAACTCCCATAGCAGGTTTATCAATCTTTCCTATGCCTGCTTCCCTTACAATGTAACGTTTCAGCAAAATCAAAAACAAAAACCTTTGGGCCCCCTTATCAAAATATGAATGAAGTCGAAAGCTTTTTCAATATTTGAACTCAATGTAGTTGAGAACGTATCCATGCCAACTTTCAGTTCGATTAGTCAAGTTTTAAAAATGTTAGCACAGGAGGGTAGTTTGGAAAAGACCACTACTAGATGTTTTTGAAATATCATAAATTTGCTGTCGGTTCTTTGAGTGTACCTCTCAATAGACATAAATGGCTTTTCCCGAATATGCCCCGAATAATATATAAAAATACAACAATATAAAATAATGAACGAAGAAATTAACCGTGACTTCCATCTTACTTCGGTCGCCACTTTCACGTTTCTTTTCAGATAAATATGTGTCCAACAATAGGAATATATCACAAAGCCGGTGATAGACAAAGAACATCCTGATATGTACAACAGTCTAGTTATTGTTAGACCATCTGGATTGCGATGAAAATTTCGGTTGATTTTTGGCATGGACAAACGTAATCCTGTTAAATGTTAATGAAATTAGAGAAGCAAATATAACGAGCGAAGGTCTATGCAAAGCCCATGACGCAGTACTTATTTCTGGATTTCAGTCAGTTTGCTTCATGTTGCACAACCGATATTTAATTATCAGGTTCATGTGGCTGAAATTGTTAATAAGAGAAGTGAGAATCTTAAAGCACAACAAAATTTTGTTATACTTCACAAGATAAGTGAGCCACCAGACGGCTCCTTTTTGCATAGCATTGCAAACTGAGCCCCGTTCTTAGTGAACGATTGGTTGGATAGCTTTAGGTCAATTTGATTACGGAACTCGCCCACCGATTTCGGTTGTTTTACCTATATCCAACAGCCAAACAATTGCCTACTCTTCTTGCATTAATAGTTCAATTGTGCAATCGTTGTAATATGCTGCTTTTGTTGCCAGGACACAAGGAACGAGTCTTATTTACAATAGCTAGCTGAAAGTTTTTCAAGTAAAAGGTGTAAAATCTACGTGTACAAAGCATGTGCATGAGGTGCTGGTATACAAGATTGGTGTGATAAAGACAATGGTGTAAGTGTTGGGAAATGAAACATTTCGGGGCCGGCTTCGCGTCCCATTATGGTCTTGCAAACCGGTTCACGGATCGGACAAAGCCGTGACTGCAGCATTCGACCTATCACTGTAGGCTAACCTAGTGAAGGAGTACTTGGGTTTGAACGGGGACCTGAATTTCAACATGGGCGATCGTGTTGCAGTCGATGATGGACGTTGCATGGCAGTCGCTTTTCGTCAGTTTCATTCCTAGCTCTTCATAAAGCCAACCATTACCTGAGATGTCTCAGTAAAATTTTGTGTGCTAATAGTCAGGCATGAAACGTGTATTTCTCTGATCAGTACGTAATTTTAGTTGGAGCTGTTCTTCTGAATAGAGGATACAATGCTAATTACATTGCTGATGCATATGCAAAGAAACTGCTAGTATTTGAATTTTCAGCCATTGTGTGCTGAAATATAGCATTTCTCGATTTCGCAGAACTAAATGCGCTTGGTTCCAAAAAGGGGGCTTCCAGAAATTCTAATGAAATTTTACGTAGGTGTTTTCGGAGACCTGAATAAAAATCTTAAGTCTGTTTTTCGATTTTAGTTTGCAATGCCACAAGTTTAAATTGATGTAAAACTACGGAGCCAACAGTAAGCTAACAATAAAAGTATCCAGTTTGCTTTATCGGATCCAACCAAACAAAAAGACCTATGCTAAGACCAGATGAATTCTTCTTTCTCACGGAAGTTATGACCAGTTTGAGGAAGCAATGAGTCAAGCAATCAACTAGTAGTGATCTAAATCAACCATAATCTGACAGAAACCTAAAGTGACAACGAACCAAATACCGTTAAAACAGAACTTTGAGATGACGTAAATAGTCTCTCCATGATTTCTAGTAAAAAGTAGTACGTATTTTTTAACCTGAATTAATAGTGCGCACACGCTCCTCCAATTAAGCTGAGTACTCTTAAAACAGTAGCTGTCATAAACAGATTAGTTTTGCTAGGTGAAACGACACTGCCCATTTGTCTAGTGCTCACAGGTCACGCTTGCATGGAGGCTAACCTGATAAAACTTATTACTTAACAAAGAAAGTACTATAACTTAACCCAGAGCTCTAACAGTCTTAAATTAAGAAACAACTTAATTTATTGCTAACCAACAGCTTTGAAGTTCATTTACTCAAGGTTCAACCGTCCCAGTTTCAAAAAGAAACGGAAATTTTGTATCAGAACGGTTCCCGAAACCCAAAAACCTGAATAGCGTGATAATTGATCTGATGGTTTAACTTTCACAACATATATTAAGTACTAAGTAAGTATTAAGTTCATAGTAAATGTGACTTAGTATGTAATGATCCTTGGAACCTTTTGAGTCACAATCAGTGCCTACATGTACTAATTACTAATTGTCTACCTTTAGTAACCAAGTTCGTTCGGAATATTCACTTTTCAATTTCAAGTGGTGTTCTTGTTAACAGATACTATGGCTGAATTTGGCATCACTAATCAGTTCCCAACAATAACATTCAACACAGTTTCTATAGTTGTTACGTATGTGATGCTAATATAAGCTGCAATTTGATAGCATATTGTCATAGGTGCTACGTCAGATGTAGGGAAAGTAAACGCAATTAATATGAATACTTCGTTCTTTGTCCTGCTGAGTAGTATACAAATGGGCGTTCCAGGACAGTGGCACTTGTGGAATAATGTGGCAACTTTGTGTAACCTGTCCCACAATGTATAAATTTTAAAAATCTTAGAAATCTGCACAACTTCAATTGATATAAATATAAGACATTAATGTACAGTGCCCTATCTAAGTGTGTTCTATAAAATTTAAAAATGCAAAATATTTATTGACAATTTATCAGTTTAAAATATACTCATTTCAAATTAATGCTCAAATTTTTATCACACACATTTCACCTGTTCTATTTAGAACAGTTTTTGACCCAAATGTCACTTCTTAGATATGAAGTGACCGTATTTATACAAATGTTATTAATGGAACTTTGTTGATAGTGAATCTTTGTCACAAAATCTTCACTAATGTTAAAGTTTATAAAATGTCAGCTGAACCAACAAATAACAAGTTTTAAACTAGAATATACTACTTAACTGAGTAAATAGACCTATATACATGAAATGTATCAACATAAATTTAGTTAAATGTAAAATTGCAGATTAGGTCACAGTGTACATAGGTTTAGTGTATCAGTAACCTTAATGGGTCATGAAACTAACCCAAACCTAAATAACCTTAGTAAAATCTCATATAAAATATCAACTCAAAGCATAAAGATTTCTAACTAGAAACAAGTTTGCTATTAGTTTTATGAGAGCTGTTATAGATTCAATTCAGATCGTGTGGGAATCTCAAGCTGTAGTAGATGGAATTTCGAAGCGAGCTAAGCTTGCTTCCAGATCTGCGGTGCCTACCAATCACCCTCAAGGAAATCAAACGGAGAACAGCAATAGGATCATGATTGCTGCACAGGCAGGCGGTGGTTCTGTAGGAGGTTTATTTCCCATGGTCCGAGGCGAAGACGGGTTTGGTGCCCAGACAGGCGATAATTCTGTAGGTGGTTTATTTCCCGTGGTCCGAGGCGAAAGTGGGTGTGGGGCCCAGCCAGGTACTGGTTCTGTGCATGGCTTAATTCCCGTGGCCCAAGGCGAAAACGGGTTTGGTGCCCAGGCAAGCGGTGGTTCTGTAGGTGGTTTAATTCGTGTTGTCCGAGGAGAAAACGGGTTTGGTGCCCAGACAGGCGGTGGTGCTGTAGGTGGTTTAATTCCTGTGGTCCGAGGAGAAAACGGGTTTGGTGCCCAGACAGGTGGTGACTCTGGGGTTGATTTCATTCACATGGTCCGAAGCGAAAGTGGGTTTGGTGCTCAGGCAGGTGATGGTTCTTTGCGTTGTTTATTTCCCGTGGTCCCAGGCGAAAACGGGTTTGGTACCCAAACAAGTGGTGGTTCTGGAGACGGTTTCATTCCCGTGGTCCAAGGCGAAAACGGGTTCGGCGCCTAGGCAGGTGGTGGTTCTGGAGATGATTTCATTCCTATGGTCCGAGGTGAAAAACAGCTTGCTCCAAATGTCAATGATGGCTTCAGACAACGCTCCAGTCCGGCGATCCCAGGTGAAAATCCAATGGTTTGTGAAAAGGAGAGGTTGCCTTACTTCGATGCTGAAGCTAACCCGAACGATAGTCCTAAAACTCCTGAGAGTGTACCTATTGTTGACCATGCAAAACTTCAAAAAAGGTAAATTATTATGTGATTGTATGTACCAATTGTTTTGCCAAATTCAAATTTAAAATGAATAGTTTTGTAGAATGTCTTAGAAAGCCAATTAATGTATCTGATAAAGATGCTGCTCATGCAAATGTCAGCTTCAGTTGTGTAAAGTCTAAGCGTGATTATGGTTTGTACTGTCCACAATCTAATTGTGCTGAAATTGTTATAACGTTTTCTTCGGTTGAAAAGTCATCATTGCCTATAAATGTACATGAAATTGAATGGTTGAATATAACCTCAACCTATCTTAAATTGTCGCCTAGTTATGAAAGTCTGTGTGTACTATTTAAAGGGTTGTAAACTTCTTATCATTTTTTCTCAAAATTTAGAATCCATTTGCCGCAGTGAGTGATTACATTATTGAAAAAAGGGTCACGCATTGATGGACTACAGAGACGCCGTTTTGGAAGGTCTGAAACATCAAGGGGATAGAAGATTTATAGATGATGAAGATCATCAAGAATTTTGGACAAGTCAATTTACAGAACTTTGTTACTTACATCCTGTTTCCGACTTTTTGAAGAAAAGTGAGATTATATAAACTAGCATTTCATCTTTAATTTACTCTTTAAATGTTAGAAGTTTTGTGATGTAAGAATAAAATCATTAGAAACTGTATATAATCCTTTAATTTAAAAACTATAGTGTAGAATAACTATAGAAAAGCAAGAATTGTATTTAATCTTAAGTGACAGAAATTTTGTTAGAAAGGACTAAAATCATTGGAAACTGCAATCATTTGGTTTAGAGACTAGAGTTTAAAAAGCAAGAATTGTGTGCACTAATTTACTATGCAATTTTATAGGGCGACAGTATACAACGGCGCTATCTCTCATAACATCTGACTACTATGGCAGAGAAACCGGATCCGAAAGTGATAGTCTAGAGTCATCGGACAGTGAAAAGAGCGTTTAATGTTTTCACTGTAAGACTGTCGCGGTTAAATTGATATATACTAATGTTTAAAAGGAATGTTAAATTCTGTAAAACATGATCAATGCCGTTGTCATGTACAGTGTGAAATGTTTTTGCTGATTAATGAATGTTCTTTTATATGTAAAATTGAAATGTCTGCTGTTATTACGCGTGTATATGGATACCCATTGCCCTTGCTGATATGTACTGTAATGTCAAGAAAATGAACTGTACTGCTAGGAAGAAATGTACTGTTAGGACGAAAATATGAATATAATGTTCTGGACAATATTAAAGTGTTGATAAATTCTACTGCTCAATAGCTTCAGCCTAATTAGAGAAGAAAAATTTCTGTGAAAAGTTAGACTTGGTTTATAGGAAAATTCTATTGAATATAGTTTGATGAAAATAAATATATTAATGTCAAGATCATGGGGTGACTAACGATTTCTTGACAGTTTAATGTATAAAGAAATAGCCTACTACTTTGATGTTAACAGTCTAAAATTTGTGGAGAATTTTACGCATATAAAATACATATTAATTTAGTTGTCATTTCCACTGTAAAGTAGAAAGAAAGCAAGGTTAAAATGGAAAATTTTTAACGAATGTTTAAAATTATCACCTAACTGTTGCAAAATAAGTCCGCCAATAGTAAACAATTTTTATTTTAATCAAATCCACAATAAGTACGAGATTATTGAATCAAAAAGTTACTTCAGTCATTTTGTTTCATTCAATGTGTCTTCGGGCTAACCACGGCTACATCATCTAGGACTGATGGAGCCAAAGCTTTGCGTTTGAGTCCCTTAAGCTTCTTTGACTCCGCCCGCCATACCGCCGCAGACTGTTGAGTGCTCTCCACTTCGTCCTGAGCCGCCTCAGCACGCACCAGAAACCTGTTCCAATCCTTTGCCGTGAAAGAGATCTCACACTTCTTGTCTGGAATAGCACCCTTCCCATCTACCCACCAGTGACGGATATGTATAAATTGAGTGTTATTATAGGTAGAAATGTTCAGCCACTTGTCGTCACCCAGGTTTATTCCCTCGAGTCTTCCCAAATCCTTCTTCGACTTCAACGCTTCATCGACAATTTTCTTTGAAGATAGCACTAGCATAAATTGAGCAGCACTTAAGGAAATCATTTGATCAGGTTTATCCTTGCGCTTGCCACGCAGAGTAAGAATTGTCAAAGTCCTCAGTGCGTTCTAGGTCCACCTTCTTGTAGTCATCAATAGGATAGGACTTAACTTCGGTCAGCATGATGGGAAAAGAAGTAACAGTGAATTTAATAAAGGCTCTAAGCAGAATAAAAACAAGACTATTCCAAGATTCTTGTAGAATGGGAAAATTGTGAACACGGATCAGGGATTCTTGTAGAATAGGAAAAGAACGAATGCGAAGATGTTCGTAGAATAGAAAATGTGGACTAGTGTGAAGAAATTTAAATGTTATTGCTTATATTCAATAAATTTAAGACACAAACCTAAATAAATTTAAGACACCAACCTAACTTTGAATACCCTTTAGCTGTATTTGCTACCATTTTAAGAATAGTACTTTGAAAATTTCTAAAGTAAATATCACTCTTGTATTAAAAATCTTCAAAATGTCAAAATTTGATTGCTTGTGGTCATGCTGCGATCCACATAAGGATTCGATGGAACAAATTTGTATTCCACAAGAAACAAACTGTTCCACATTTTCTGAAATCAAGATTCACCAAGTGAGATTTTGTTCTTATTCTGATACCTGTAGGAAATCCATGATTTCTGAAGTTAGACTATGCTCCCAATTTAACACCTTCAGGAAACATTCTTTTTCAAATTCACCGAATTTGAAATAAATTTACATCTAAGTGTTATTTTCAAGCAACTAATAATCACTGAAGCTGACCTTTTATCCCAAATAATTTCGCTTACATAAAACGTATAAAACCCCAGTTTGTCAAAGGTGTAGAGATTTCAGTTCATGAATTGCACAGTGCTGTTTATTGAAAGTCTGTGATCGGTTTCAATTTCCTAATCAACGTGACATTCAGCTAGCCTTAGTCTGCTGCTAAACTCAACTTCTTGTTCAGTTTGGGATCCATCTTGCCTTGTCAATCAAGTGCCTAACTCAAAGGCTTGGACTCTGCCTAGCATTATCAGTCAGCAGCTCAGTCCAGCGACCAAATCAGTTTGGAATCCCCTCAGCTCTATCAATCTGGAAACTCCTTCTTTCCAATCTTGCCAGTCCATACAACGGAAGCATCATGTAATTATGCCAAGTGATTCATCTATAATGATTAACTGAGCACTAGTAGTATAGTATGCGTATCTAAAGCTTTAAATATGCAAATTAGGTATTGCAATCAAATGTTTTCACCTGTGCTGTCATTGCAAATCTATTTCCATATTGCAAATTTAATGCAAATCTCATATTTCTCTGCATATGTCTACAACGAAAATGTTTTCTTTTTAAATACTTTTGATTGAAAATATAAAAAACAGTAAAACATGGTAATGGTGATTACTGTACGAGTTCAGCTTTATGAGTAAGCTCTCGTGTAAGTCCTTGATTTTGCACTATGCAAAGACTGTCTCTCTCCAGTAATGGACCGCTCTCTGGACGTATTGTCATGTCACTACAAATGGCGGATGGTAAGTCCGGTGTCGCAAGACGGGGCAACCGCTAGTGGCAACATGACAGGTAGCGCCCCGAAAGGGTACGTCGCCAGGAGTGAGGTTGTAGAGACGGGGGCAGCTTACGAGCATCCTCATTAACCCGAGCTTATGCAGTAGTTATCAAGCTTTGACCCTAACCAACTACGGTTTCTGGCTACTTTTTTTATAAGGTAAAAGCAAAATAACATACAGTTTACATAAAACATCCGTCATTGATTACAAAGCATATTTACCAAATTTTGCACAATTTTGTCATTTTTATCACACTCTTTTCCGAAAAGTTTCAAAAACTGCTTAAAACTACCATAGCCCCCACACCTCCATAATACAAAAGCTACAGCGTAAAATCCACAGGCACTGCTATCAAAACATTGCATAGGCATAGCGTTATATATACAATAAGTCAAATTTAGTCCGTAAAGTTTAGGATTCATTCCATAGGAGCAAAAAAATTCCGTCTGTCCTTCAGCAGGAGCATACATCGCCACCCAATGCTGACCAGGGTGAGATGAGGGTGCTGTGTTAATCACCATACCACCAGGTCCATCAACACCACTTCATCTTTCGCAAATACCCCTTTGAAGTTAGGAACTCCTTGCAGCAACCGCTTTTAATTTCCAAGCTATTGATTAGGCTTTATAGTCCATCAGTAGCTCACGTGATCTAGTTATTTCAACAACACTTTCAAATTCTCCGTAGACTATAACATTGATTGTTTGCACGAGATTGCTAGCAAACTGCAAGTTCAACCGCAGATTTCCTTGACGACTCAGCTCCAAATGATGAGAGGTATTACCACAGCCGTCAGGAGTTAAGTCAAAGCAGAACATGGCATATCCATTTTGAAAATTTGGGTAACTTATATCTGTTCCAGAGTCAGAGTAGGACTTATTTTTTACGTTAAATAAATTCACGTATGCTCTAATCATACGTTTGTCACTTAGTTTCATGGGACAGCCAGCTACCGGTTCTCCATCAATCGTCAGTTCCAAATTCTCCAGATCAAATGTTTGAAAGTTGAATGGATTACTAGTGTAACGACCATTCATAGCATTATTAGTGATCATAGCAAATACCAACTTCTTTGGTATGCGACCTGCGAAGAAGTTGTCTCTGGAAGCTGAGCGTGAGTTAAATGGTATAGTCAGTACTTCTATCTCTGTCCGATTGATAGGATAAAGAGCATTGCCGAGAGATAATGCTTTTTCATGAGCCAGTGAAATACTTGGAGCGATGTGTACATGTCGAATCCATAATACTGCTTCACTGATTTCAATTTTAAATTTCTGAGTTACATCTTCACCAGACATTAGACAAAATTCTGGGGCGCTTCTGATGAGTTTGATTCGAATAGGTACATTGTTCAATAGATATTTCTCTTGAAAGAACAGATCTACATGGAGCGGTCCATACAACTCGAATATTCTACTTCCAGCTGTGCGTACCCAGCGCTTCGCAAGTCCAGTATTACTTGCAGATGCTGCTGCATTAACATCTTCCATCTCAGTATCTTTGTAGTAAAGGATTGAGGTTAGCTGACTTCCTTTTGCATCACTCCCAAAGTTTAACAAAGTTTCAAAAGCTGCCTTCCATGGATAAGTTCCAGTACTCTGTGTAATCATGCGGTTACACACATGTACATCTACCTTTGAAAATAGCGCATGCATCAACATATTAACCGGAGCTACTTTTACATCATTAGCAAATGCATTTCCACTACCCGCTAGTACAATCTTTGCAGCAATATAGAGTCTTGTATCAGACAAATCAGTATAGTGAGGCGATGGCTTAATATCAAATTCAATTGGGCCATCATCTGTAGTGTTTGCCAAGGGATAGTAGGGTACATAGCTGCTCTTCTCCTGACTGGTTTGAGTACCTGGTAGCTTAAACAGGTCAAGTTGTGTTGAGACACAGGGACAGGATCTTTCATGTATGAGTGCCATGACTAAATATGTCGTGACTTCTCCGTTTTCGTTTTTTGTTTCCTTTTATACCTTTTGCGGATGAACGCCTTTTACCAATCAATTTGTCAGCTTGATGCACTGTTTTATGCAGCAGTCTGGCCCCTGCTTGTTTACCTCTACTCTCTAAAGAGTGAAGTGGATCCTCCCCTTTTGCAATATCTTTCACAACATTAGCACCTGTTCGAAGGGCCTCACGACCAATCACCTTAGCACCAGATTTTAGCAGGGGAGCAACCGTCTTAGTAAAGAACGGAACAACACCGCGAAAAAGACTTCCAAAAAGACCGCCGAGTCCGTGTCCTTGCTGAACAGGAGGGCCTGAGAAGTGAGCAAGATTTCCGGCAGCCTGATTTGCATAGTAGCTGTTAATCATGTTCTGATCGTGAACATACATTATGACATCAGTAGTTTGGGTCTGATGTGAAGCTTTAAAATTAGAGGACTACTGCTCAGAAACGGAAAAGGTAGTCCACTTGCTGTTCTAATCTGGATGTGAACAACTTCTATCGATGATTTGGCCATGTCAAGATAGTAGGGCTTTATATACTTTTCAGAAATAGTTATTCCCGGAGTATTGGTTGATGTATTTACCACTCGAAGCAGCGGTGCCATAGCATCTCCAACTCTCTGATAGTCAACCAAATCAGAGTAAACAAACATACTATTTTGGACACTCCCAAAGTTGGGAGGAAAGTCAGCGTAGGTTGATTCAGAGTAGAAATGAAAATAATTAGATCCAGAATTGAAGCCAAGAATGTAGGACAGTACTGGACTGAGGGATATGTGATCGAAATCTTTGGGTTCACTATATTTGACGCGGTAACGTTTCTTCTCCGGTACCCAGTCAATGTGAACACCCATTTCGTCGAATTGACTCAATTGTTCAACGAGTTCTTCTGCTGATGAATAATGACCAGATCGCAAGACAATTTTACCTATAACCTTATAGTCTACCTCTTTGTTACCATGAAAATATATAGTGGCATCTGATGATTGGAAGGTTAGGAATGAGTTTGGATAAATCAACTCCACTAGAGCCACTTCATGCTGTCCATGTAAGATAAGCGGTTTGGCCAATTTCACTCGAAAGTTTGCCAAAGTGTTATCAGGAAAGTGATCCATTGAACTGTTCGATGGTAGGAATAGATACATTACGCTAGATTGACAACGTCGCCTTCTTTAACATATGAATTAAACTTTGTAGGATATCCTCGCCACTTGACCAAGTATTCAATACCCTCAGGGCCTTTCCGTGTCCGCAAAATCTTTTCAATCTTCCAAATGTCGTCAGAGTCTTTGTCAACTGGTTGAAGTTCTTGAGCAACAAACTTTCCTTTTATAGTTTCATCCATGAGATCCTTTAGAACATAGCGATTTGGATGTCCTGGTATAACCTCACTAATCGTGAACAATTCTTCAGTATAGTTTGGTAGATAGCCCTTTTCAAAGAGTGCCTTCACTTTGCTCATTCTAACCAGTTGTCCTTCATACAGTCTGTCTTCCCTTCTCACTTTCTTCTTGTACAAGTTGTTGTATACGATTGCTTTGTTTGAGGCGTTCACGTCCTTTGGAGCCATCTTTATACTTCTATGTTGACGTGTATTGTAAGTTTGTAGCATATTAGGCAAAACATCCAACCATCGATAAGTGTTTTTTGCTGTAAAATATCTGTATAGCAAATTCTTTAGGGTTCTGTTGAACCTTTCTACGGTGGCACTTTTGTGAACACTATAGGTCGAAAAGTGATCAATATCGTAAAGCCTGAGCATATGCTGGAACTCGTGGTTGTAAAACTCCTTTCCACGATCAGTTTCCAACTTTTCCGGTCTTCGACTAGTGCTAATAAGAATGTTTTGAAAAGCTTCGGTGACATCTTTTCCGCTCTTGGTTCTCACAGGTTTAGCCCAGGCATACTTTGAAAACACATCAATCACTGTCAGCATGTAGCGGAATCCATCGTTGTATTTAGCTATATTGCCCATTTCACAGAGATCAGCAGCCCATTGTGCATCAATTCCAGGAACATAGACTCTAGGTTCGATGCTTAGCTTCTTCCTTGCCTGTTTGTGCAGAGTGTATGGATCTTGCCGAAGTAGCCACGCTTTGACTTTACTTTTGTCTTTAACTGCTTTGGCGAGACGAGCTACTCCTGAATATGCTGTAGGTAGACCAGGAGTATAATAGAGACGATTCAAAGTTGCATCCATCTAAATCTTTTAGTCTTGGGCTCAAGACGTTCTGGCCAGTCGTCCTTTCGTTTACGTTTTGCAAAATTGACAATCTTTGCACGTTTCATCAAAGGACCTCCTTTTGACTTGACACGCTTTCCTTCAACTTGGTGCTCGCCGATCCACTTAGGTTGATGACTTGTGTAGAATCGGTGTTCAGTAGTAGGTCGCTTTGCTGAATAATCTTCAGGATCCAGCCGCCGTTTACCAAGATACTTTGGTCTGACCAGCTGCTTTGCAATTAAACGTCGTTTCTTAAAGTGCTGTTTTGCTGCCAGTTGCTTTCTTTGCCAGCGCTTATGAACGTTCTTCTTATAATTGGTGATTTCTGGCATCAAATGCTGTCGTTTTATAGCTTCATTAGATGTAGCACTAGCTCCTCGTTTCCGAGATGGTTCATCAACTTGCATTTCTTGAAGAGCAGCTTCGAATATAGCCTGACCAGGCTCTCCAGTAGTTCTAGTAAGATGAGATTCAAGTAAGTTCACTATATTCGTATTTGGTACGCGAACGTCATGAAAAATTATTTCACCGGAATTATTCCAAGTTAGTATGTCTGGATTTCTGGAAAGCTGTTCTGTTACTGCGTTTAATTCTTGTTCATCAATCATTGGTTCATCTTCAGAGAAACTGGCGAAGTCAACATCATCAAATGCTTTTGATACAAGTGCCTCAGGTTCATGATTAGCTTTTCGTGTCTTACCGAGATAATGCCTATATTGTGATAACAGCTCTTGAAATTTTTTCAGATCTTGATCATTTCCTTGATGAGACAGAATATTGTCCATGTCATTTCTTAACTGAGTCAGCTTGCTGGAAACTGGCTTTTTCCAGTTGCTGTCATATGGTACAAGTTTCATTTTCTTGAAGCTTGTCATCTTCCCAAGAGTGATCCAATAGCTCCTGCAATAGCTGGAATCAGAGCAAGTAAAAAGTTTCCACCACTCTGAACAATCAACCTCCGTTTATGCTTTATGGTGCTTGAAGGACTAGTAATCTTTCGCAGAATCTGCTTATGGCGAGTCAATTTTTTCTTCTGAGCTGGAGTGATAGGAATATTTCCTTTTAATACATTCAACGCACACTCACAAATACAACGATGAAAGTCATCACTAGCGCTATGCAATAGAGACTTGCGATGTTTATGAGCAGTTGTAGCCACAGATTGCAACTTTTTATAGTGTTTTCTCAGTCGATGTAAACCCATACTAATACTTAATGAAGTGATGCTGAAGCAAAATTTCACTTGCTTATATAGGCAACGGGCTCTTCTCCAGGAAGAATACCACTGATAACTCTAGTTTGATCATGAGACTCGGGCTTAAAGTCAAGGAGCAAATATGAATATGGTTCTTTAGTGGCATCTTCGAAAGCCTCAGTCAGAAATTTACCTTTTCCTGGAAAGACCTGTCTTGCTAAGTGAGTAATTTGCGCTCGATCACGTGTATTTTTCATTAAGACAATGTAGTTTGCATTAATGGAAATTGTGCGATAGTTTTTTGGAAACAAGTTTTGAAGAAGTGCAATGCAGCTGATATTATAGTGGTGGCTATACTTTGTGAAAATGTTTGCCAGCACCTCTGCAGACTCGCTCATCAAATCATCTAGGACTATTAGCATGTTTCCTTCCTTTAGAAGCTCCTCTTCCGGCAGTCCTTGTCTAAATTCATAGTCTAGTTTGCTGTAAAGTGGCTGCCAAACACTATAGCACCAAACAATTCTCGTGGGTGGGTCTTTCATTAGATATCGACTTTGTAACAGTTTTGAAGTAAACTGAGACTTGCCACTACCAGAGGGTCCAACCACTAACATACTAAAAGGACACTTAAGACGCACGTCCATATTTTATTTACAGTAGTTTTACACATACAATAATTGCTTATATATGCACACTGTCAACAGCTTTTCTCCATTCTATGGGGAACATTATGTAATCCTTTAAAATGGCAAGATAAATTAAAGGACGCCATATGGTTCTACAGTTAAAGTCAACAGAGCAGATATCCCACTGCTCGGGTTCATCCATATCGATAGGCACACTTGTTCTCTTCAATACGTTTTCCCTATCGACCGCTTCCTCGACCAAGTACTGAAAGTGACTATCCAAGTAGTTTTGATAGGCATCGAGACACGTGTGATCTTGCTGTGAGAGACATGTAAGCAGACATCCGAGGCATTCAAAATTATTTTTAGAATAATATCTAGCCAATCGCTCCACTTCCTTAGCGAAAGCAAGTAAATAAAGTCTTTCCCAAGGAGCCGTTGGTTCAGTGTTGGTAACAGCCATCATCTCCGAAACAAAGGACTCATATAGGTTCTTCGGTGGTGGTGGTGGCGGAACCCATGGCGCTGCAGAAGGAGGCCAGTAGGCACTAATCGTATAAGTCTGATCCTCAATGCTGGAATCGTTATCACTAGTTTCACCCGCCTTCTCTCGTCCCAATTTCTCATACTGTTTCGCAATCGCCTCACGTTGGAATTTCGACATAACTCCGAAGTAGCAACACGCACAACAGAATCCATACAAAATGATTAAAGTCCCAATACTGCCGCTTATATTCTTTGAAATTAGGTCAGTAGGTCAAAGAAGTAGCAAGCAATTGATGCGTCATTATCAAATACGTTTTCAATATCAAGTCTCAATAGTGTATGAGTCAGGTCCATAGTAGTTGGTGATTTCCAGTAGAAATTTCTAGTATGCGGACCTATCTGACATTGTCCAACCACAGTACCACTAAAATTTAACCTTAGGAAAATATCATTGCACATATCTTCTAGTATTAGAAGTCTCTCACCACATATAGCATGTGGGTTAACTGCCGTTTCAATTACTGCTCTGATTTCAATTTCGTTTTCATATCTTTTCCGTTCAATACTCATTCGATACCCAAGATTGATATTCCAGGATTCATTAATAGGAAGTAGAGTGTTATTCAAACAATAATCTCTATGATTACAAGTCGGTCGAGTTTTTATGATTACGCGAATAATTACAACTGTAATGAGGATATTGCAGGTAGTGATCATGATTATAAGCTTGTTCATGACTGATAGATCTTTGACGCCAAACTATGTCGTAATCTTCAAATACTGATTATCTTAAATCAATTTACATAGATATATTTATAGAATTCAAATGATTCTTGCTACATCAACTATACTTGTTTCAGAATGTCTCAGGATGCTGTTATTGAAGATTTACATCAATTAGAAAACATGGCTCGGGAGATTATAGACCACAAGTGTGATATTTGCCACAAAGTTTTCAAAAAGAAGTCGTATCTGATGCGTCATAAAAGAACTGTCCACACTAATCGTGAATGGCCCTGTCATCAGTGTGGGAAAACGCTTTCTCGGAAGGATAGCCTCCGACGTCATATGAAGTTTCATCAGAAACGAAATTCAGAAGATGTACCTGCTGGTCCATCAAAAAAATCGATTCAAGAGTCTATAACCACTGAATCAGATGATGAACTAGCAAACATGCCAATGCCCACTGATGAAGTAACTGATGAAGAACTGTTGGCGATGCCGCTGCCAAATGACATGACCGCTTCAGATGAGGAATTAATGGAAATGGAGCTACCTGATGAGCGAAATGAAGAAGATTTCGAACTTACTCCACTCGAGCAGGCATTTCAAGGTTGGTTGCGAGCCTATCGATTGGTTTCACGTCATTTCGTCGGAGATCTTCAAGTGTTTTTTCGAGGATGTCGAAATCAACTGCTATCGCTTTTGGAGAGACAACTTGAGGAGCTGACCGCAGTGAAAATTTGGCTGTGTGCCAAAATTCGTTTGTATCGCGAAAGGGATACACGTGAAGAGATAGAGACGCATTTTTGCTGTAAAGCTCGAGACATTCAGGCAGGTACACCGAAGGAAGAGGAACTCTCGCTGATGGAGGGAGAAATTGATAAAAACTTGGAAAGCTTCATTCAAAGTGGTTCAGATTGGATAGTGGATAAGATTATACATCTGGATGTTCATATTGCACGACATCAACCACTGGCTGGTGCTACTTATAAGCCACTACCTCGATGGGTTAAACTAAAAGGAGCAGTGGTGAATGTGAAGAATTCCGATAATCTTTGTTTCATATGGAGTGTTTTAGCAGCGCTACATCCAATGGAGGTACATGGAGAACGTGTTTCAAAATATGAGACCTACCTAAACGAGCTGGACGTTTCTGATTTGGAAATGCCTCTTAAGATCAAAGATATACACAAGTTTGAACGAAAGAACAACCTCAGTATTAACGTGATTGCTGCTGATGATAAGTCACTTGTTCCAGTTTACTTATCTAAGCAGCAGCAGAACCAGCGCATTGATCTGCTCCTACACGATGGTCACTACAGCTGGATCAAGGATTTTGATCGTCTGCTTAGTGATCAAAGAGGAGGTCATAGAAGAAAATTTTTCTGTCGACGTTGCTTGCAACCAAGTTATTCAGAAGAGAAGCTACAGGAGCATACAATCAGATGCATGAACAACAGTCCTAGTAATGTTGTGATGCCACAAGAGGATAAACTGTTCTTCAAAAATCATCATCGTCGGCTGCGAGCTCCCATTGTGATATACGCAGACTTTGAATGCTTGACAGAAAAAATTTCTTCCTGCCAACAAACTGAACTTAAATCATTTACCAGTTCATACCAGCACCACACGCCTTGTGGATATGGTATGATTGTGATCAGTCAGTGTTGTGGCGATGCAACCCTGAAATCCAGTAAACCTTCAGTGTATCGCGGAAAGGACTGCATTCAGAAATTTTTGGAAGAACTTGTGAAATATGCCAAAGATTTCAGTTCGTCCCTCGACAATCCTAAGCCTCTGGCCTTAACAGCTGTTGAGGAGATAAACTTTCAATCAGTACACAGCTGTTATTTATGTGGAAACTCCTTGGAGCAAGATCGAGTTCGAGATCACTGCCATTTGTGTGGAAAATATCGTGGTGCATCTCACAACAAATGCAATCAAGCATATAGACTTAATCGAGATGTTACCGTTGTCTTCCATAATTTAAGAAAGTATGACGGACACTTGATAATGCAGAAAATTGGTCAATTTTCCAAAGAGAAAAACTTTAAGCTTTCCGCCATTGCAAAAGGGATGGAGGATTACCTGAGCTTTTCAGTGAAAAAATCCTTGAAAGTTGGTGAAGAGGACGATGACGACATAGATGAAGAAGAGAGGGTACTTGGAGGATATGGATGCGATACGACAAGTTGGAGGATTCGCTTTATCGATGGCTGCCAATTCCTTATGGCTTCGCTTGATGCTTTGGTGGGAAACCTAGATGTTTCTCAATTCAAGTTTCTAGCATCAACCGTCCACGATCGAATGAAGTAGAAACTGCTAATGAGGAAAGGAGTCTATCCCTATGATTACATGAATTCTTGGACCCGATTTGATGAAACAGCGCTCCCACTAAAATCGGCATTTTTAAACAAGCTCATGGAAGAGGAACTGTCCGACTCGGACTATGATCATGCAAAAGCCATATGGGACTGCTTTGGTATTCAAACTTTAGGACAATATCATGACTTGTACTTGCAAACCGATGTAGTACTGTTGGCCGATGTGTTTGAGAATTTCCTTAGCTTTTGTCTTCAACATTATGACTTGGATCTCGTCCATTACATCACTTTACCTAGTTTTGGATGGGATGCATGTCTTAAGTTGACTGGGATAAGGTTGGAACTTCTTAAAGAACATGACCAGTATCTATTTTTTGAACAGGGTATTCGTGGAAACGTTTCTATGATTTCTCACAGATATGCCAAAGCGAATAACCCGTATTTACCAGACTATAATAGTACAAAACCTTTGTCATATATTTTATATTTAGATGCAAACAATTTGTATGGCTGGTCTATGGTTCAAAAACAGCCATGTGGTAAATTTCGTTGGCTTTCCGCTTCTGAAATTAATGAAATTCAGTGGAGCTCTGTGTCAACAGAGGGGGAGGAGGGATACGTTTTGGAGGTGGATTTAGAATATCCAAAAGAATTGCACAGTTTGCATAATAGTTATCCGTTGGCTCCTGAAAAGATGTGTATCGATGATAGCATGTTGTCTGCCTATTGTAAAAAATTGAAATGCGATCTTGGTACAAAAAATGGGAAGGTGTGCAAGCTAGTGCCCAATCTGTTTAACAAACAAAATTATATTATACATTTTCGCAATTTAAAATATTATTTGTCTTTGGGCTTAAAATTAAAGCATGTACACCGCGTCCTAGCTTTTCAACAGTCAGCTTGGATGCATCCTTACATTAATTTCAACACCGAGATGCGCAAATGTGCTAAATCTGATTTTGATAAAAATCTGTTTAAGCTGTTAAACAATGCGGTATTTGGAAAAACTATGGAGAACGTCCGTGCGTATTTGGATGTGAAACTCGTAACTGAGCAAGCGCGATTCAAGAAATTGGTGTCCAATCCTCGCTTTCAGCGGGCCACTGCTTTTAGCGATGATTTGGCAGCAGTTTGTATGAAACGTGCCACAGTCGAGCTCAATAAACCCATATATGTTGGGTTTACTGTACTCGATTTATCAAAGTTGCTCATGTACGAATTTCACTACGGTTATATCATTCCTAAATACGAACGTGATGTAAATTTGCTGTTCACCGATACTGATAGTCTGTGTTATTATATTCAGTGTAACGATGTGTATAGGGATATGCAAGACGATTGTTTTTTGTTTGACTTCAGCGACTACCCTTCCGATCATCCTTTGTTTTCTACAACCAATAAAAAGGTAATGGGGAAAATGAAGGATGAGACGAACGGAAGTCCAATCACTGAGTTTTGTGGCCTTCGTGCCAAAATGTATAGTATTTTATGTGGTAATGATGCTAAAAAGAGGGCCAAAGGTGTAAAGAAGTATGTTGTCAAGAAAGTTTTGAAACATAATGATTATGTAAATGTTCTGTTTGATAAAACCCTTCGTCGAGATATGATGAATATGATCAGAAGCGATAAGCATCAGCTATTTTCTTTAACTACAAACAAAATCAGCTTATCTGCTTTTGATGATAAGCGTTATATTCTCGATGATGGAATTAACAGTTTCGCGTATGGCCATTGTAATATTAAGTAATTTCTATATATATTAAATAGTCAGATTAAAACATAGTCAGATTTATTGGTATAATCATTATTATTATTAAACAGTTGACATATTATATAAGGATAACGTAGTAATCAAAAATCATCAGTCTGAATCATTTAAATTGTCCTTTTCCTTAATGTAGGATTGAAGGAGTTGATAGGCACGATGAGCGGAGCAATATTTGGCACCCTCTTCTAGCATGTGGTCAGGAAAGCAACCTTTTCCGTCCATTTGCACCATCACACTGTAACTTGGCAATCCCATGGCGCCTCCTTCCATAACCCTAACAAAATTTTTCCGAGCCATGAGATCTGTTCTTAGCAGATTCCAGACCCCTTAGTAATAACCAGTTTCACTTTGGTGTCTAAGATGATTGCTGAACTTTCATCAAGGACCTGATTCCATGTACGAAGATGAGGGCTGCAACCCCAGCTTAGACAAGTCTGCATCGTAACATACTGAACGGTCCACTGTTGATCCATGGATAGCTGGGAAAACTTGTGCGGGGCTTTGATAAAGAAGTGAAAAACATCAGGCTGATAATATCCGGGACGTTTAATTAGTATTGTGAGATATTACCCATTAGTGCACTAGTAGCCGCCTGCGCAGCAGCGCAGCATTGAAAAGTACATGTAGTGCTATCCTCATATGCGTAGCGTAAAGTATATTCTATTTGATGAAACTGTACAACTTTGAGTTATTTTGACAATTGTCTCATTCATGAATGATAAAGGTGATTTCTTTTAGGCTAGCTACTCCACTAGCACAAAGTATATATGAGCGAGAGAAAGTGTAGATTTATGCAGTTGGAGTTTTGTCAGCATTGGGGTCGGATGACTTATTAGTTGGGTAGGAGTCGTGGGTGAAGTTTAGGTGTACGGGAGCGGGTCACGCCCTCCCTTGTGCTCTTTGTATCGGGTTATCGTGCTCCCTTTGTAGTCTCTATTAGTTTTGTATGTTCGCATCAAAGTTGGAAAGTGTATTTTGTATTCGTCATAGTAAAACCTAGCGGTTACTTTGTCTATTAGCTTTAGGAGACGGTCGTCTAGGGCTCATAGGTGACTCTGTTCTAATTTACTAGCTAATCTACAACTCGCTTGCATCTTCTCTCATTTGGCTAGGACTGGATATCACACACTGAATACCTACTTGCAATCGTTTATTGAAGTCCGACACAATTTATTATAGAGGTACACGCAGAGTACTTCACAAATAGTGGCGACCGTGATTTTTCAGTAGATGTCCAAAATTCTAGCTTTTTCTGAGAAGAAAAGTGAACACGATTTTGCATTCCATTTTCTGTTCGTATAGCGGGAGGGGATTTTGTTCTTCTGATGTTTGTTATTCATATTGGGAGGGTTCCTTTAAATTTTGAGTACTGGATTTTTCGTTTGGGCGCTCCCTACCTATACGTTTGGTAGCTATTTTCTGGTAGCTTGGTTTCTTTTTTGGCCATGTTTTGCCATCTGCAAGTTTGCCTTACTCTTTTGCCTATAATTTTTTGTTTCTACTGACTTTTTGTGTTTATCTTATCCCATATGCATAATAAACCGCTAGTAATTGCTTATATTTGTTATTTCTTTACAGAACTTTGGTTGGGTTTCTTCTACGGGATTTGTATTTGTTGGGACGGGTTCCCTAGTGAGTAGTGTCCCCATTGTATCCTGTCTATTATGTCTGTTCGGCCTTGTGCGTGGGGGTCTATACGGGTGTCTATTTGTACTGTTTTTCAAAACTTATGTAGTTGTCTCTCAAAAGTCGTCAGTAGTTTTGTTTAGTTTAGTCAGTAGTTTAGTTCGTTTCGTTTGTTTGTTTCGTTTGTCCAAGTTGGTTTGGTGTTTAGTTTCGGTCACAGCCGACATAGTTGTACCCAGTTCAAGTCCGAAGTGTCAGTCCGGACTTGTCTGTGAGCCGCGTAGTTCGCAGGCAAATGGGGATCGTTTGGCTCCATTTTTATTATAGCTAGTTCTAACAGTCCGTTTTACCTCTAAAAATTACTAGTTGTTTACCCAAAACTAATGTAATCCCGTTTTACCATTGTCTAACTCCCTGTGGCACCCGTATTGATCGCCGCGCGGGAGGCCGGCGGCGGAAAAGAGGGGGTATTTTGTGGGATATTACCCATTAGTGCACTAGTAGCCGCCTGCGCAGCAGCGCAGCATTGAAAAGTATAGGTGACTCTGTTCTAATTTACTCGCTAATCTACAACTCGCTTTCATCTTCTCTCATTTGGCTAGGACTGGATATCACACACTAAATACCTACTTCCAATCGTTTATTGAAGTCCGACACAATTTATTATAGAGGTACACGCAGAGTACTTCACAAATAGTGGCGACGGTGATAGTCGAACCATGCGTGACTCAAAGCTAAATGTTCGTGACTCATGCATAGTTTTACTTGCTCTTTCTGGATCAAACAGTTCCAGCACTGGATCAAAGACTGGGTTCGCTAAGGAGACACACGTTAATTTTTTTACTGATTTTGCTAGTTTCGTAAGCTCGTGTGAACGTCCCGATTATAAGCTTTAAAACGTGTATAGAGCTCTTTCCAACCCACAACAGTCGTTTTCTCTGCGAAAAACAGCTTTTTGACCTGTTTAAAAAAGTAGGACAACCGGAGATAACCTGGGTTTGGGAGTAAAGTCACCCTACCTACGGTGAGCGGACGCAGTCACGACTTAGCAATCTCTACATGTATAAAAATTCAAATTTTTTCAACTATTCGGTGGAATTTATAGCTGCGTCCAGGATAGTATATTCGTCGGTGACTCTGATACTGCAAACTAAAACGTGGCAAATTGAAAAATAAAGTTTAGCATTTTCTTGGGATAACCACTATTTTATTCTCAGTACTGCTCATATTAGGTGAGCGGACCATTTCACGCTTTAAGCCAATTATATTTAGTATTTTTATTAATGTTTCTAATAAAAAATTCCGCTTTTCTCTGATGTTTCGTTAAGTTCTAAAGAGTGACTCATGGAGTACACTTGAAGGACTATCAGCTAACACAAAATGAGCTAATAACTCAAAACTTGGTTCGCAAAGCGACTTTTAGCGAACCAATTAAAAAAGTGAATTTTTTTAGTCGAACCATGCGTGACTCAAAGCTAAATGTTCGTGACTCATGCATAGTTTGCATGCACAGTTTTACTTGCTCTTTCTGGATCAAACAGTTCCAGCACTGGATCAAAGAATTGGTTCGCTAAGGAGACACACGTAAAAAATTAGCAAAACATTTCTGACATACCGGCTTATATCGACCAAATTTATTTGAACATTGATTTATCAAAACTGAAGAATCGGCCAAAAGTTCTTTTTGTGCCATGATATGAACTTCATATTATGAATGATATGTCGGCCGAGGGACGTTTTTTGAATTTGGCTCAGCTGGTCTTAACGCTCGAGAAACTCGGCCAAGTGCACGGTAACACGAAATTTCGCAACTTCGCATTGAATTTTCTTGCTGCTCGATACGTATTAGCCCCAGCCAAGAAAAACGTGCCTCCACAGAAGGGCGAAATTCCGCTTTGCTAAAAATCTCCAGAATCCGTCGAGTAATCTGTGAAAAATCAAACAAAAAACAAAATAACCGCAGTTCTGCCAAAATGCTGTTTCGCCCAATTCCCTGGCTTAAATCTACTAACTTCAGAGAACAGTCATTGATTAAAATGTGCAATTAGACTGCGTATAAACAGACCAAAATTGTTCGTAGGCTTAGCCGGTAATCCGGAAAAAACTGATTTCCTCGAAAATGGCCCTTTTTGACCCTCAAAACGTTTTGCTTATACGACTTAATCGTTAGAAACAGCTCAATGGTTGTAGTATTATACTCGAAAGCTATAAAAATTAAAACTATACTAAAAATTCTCGAAAGGAAACCAGCACCTTACGGTAGTGGTATCATTTTATACAATGTTTATTGAAATGCTATAACATTCTCAATTCTTGGAGATCAATTTCTATACATCATTGTAAACCTTACAAAGAGTGCATCCACCACAAGACATGGAAGTATCAAAATAAGCTTACGTTTTGACGCACCAGCTAAATACAGACTGCCGATTTTAAAACATCGCTATCTCAAAAGCCGGCCAAATTTTTTTCTGCTATGATGGGCGACATGTGGGCGAGAGACTTTTTGGGAATTGGCTTAGTGGCCCTTAATGGTTTAGAAAATTCGCAAAATGCTCGGTGGCTAGAGATGAGGACACCCGTACTTTTCCGGCTCGGCTCGGCTCGGCTCGCGAGAAAATGAGGTCGGCGCGGCTCGGCTCGGCTCGGCTCGCGGTCATACCCGGCTCGGTTCAGCTCGCCAAGCCTGAAATTTCAAATTCGCCAGATTGCATCGAATTTAATTTTGTTTAGTTTCTTGCATATTTATTAACGAAGTCGTAACGAGTTATAATTGCACGTTAAGATTTATCTTTAGCCTCTAAAGTTCATATTATATACTCGAATACTAGAAACAGTTACACCTTTTCGCTATCTCATAAAGTAAAAATACTACAAATACCCAGAAGCACAGAATAATGGATTTAACAGGTAAGATTTTTTATGAAACCAAAACTGAGACCTAAAAATAAAATAAGTCAAAAGTTTTTCTTACTAAAATCTATATCAATACCATACACAAGTTGGCGTCAAGGACAGCCTAACATTAAGATTAACATTTGCTTGGAAGATATCGAGAAAGCTAAAGAAAATTACTGGCAATTATTATTAGTCATCCTTCACTGAAATTATTGGCAATTTTACATAAACAAGTGAAAATATACCAGGGAAATTTGGTCGAATTACTATTTTTGTTGGGGTCGGCTCGGCTCAGCTCGGCTCGGGAAAAATTGCTGCCGGCTCGGCTCGGCTCGGCTCGCGAGCCGAGGCGAGCCGAGCCGGGCCGAGCCGCGAGCCAAAATCCTCATCTCTATCGGTGACACTAAATATAGCAACTGTCGTTGAGTTTTCGAAAGACTGGAAACTTTTTAGAAGACACAACGAAAAAAGTTTGTAAGTTATCGATGCAAGCGCGAAAAATTGCAATTTTCAATTTTGGAAGGATTTCTATGGAATGGCTATAGATTTATTATAGCGATAACACTACTCCATGTCAAATCAATTAACACCGTAGTCAAAATTCAGCTTCCATTGGGCTTGATCTGGGTCGATTTAACATTTACTTTAAACCATGCAAATTCAGCCAAACTTGGTTAGATTAACTGACATGAGACAGCCGTCATTTATGTGCAGTAAGGTGTAAGTTTTGAAATCGATTGATCAAATTTCTTCTGTGCCTACTATTGTGATCTGCATAAATATTGTTCTGATGTGGATCTCGATGAAGTCTTCAATAACGACTCCGAAACATTTTCGATGTTCATTACTACTGCATTAGTTGATTCATTGAAAGTCTATTTAACAAGAGAACTTCCTCGTTCCGTAGCCAACTACAGCAGTAATAAAACTAACTACAAAATAATTGAGATAATTCGATAGGTAATGATAATTAAGGCTGTCCTCTTGCACCAGAAACAATATCATGCTCAAGTGCAGGCAGCTATCTTCACTATGCCTCTGGTAAAAGTCAAACTAAATGTACATTTGACTATTCCTACTTCGTTGCCGAATTTTCAATCTTTTATTTGAAATAGAGCGCTCACAGCTTAGGCTGACCAGGAGGAGCTGGTTTCTGCCGGCCACAAATGGATAATTTAGTATTCGAATCAAGTATATGAAGAAAATTAATAATGTGCTCCAATGTTAATTGTCACTTATATATTTGTTAAAGCTTAGGCACAAATGGACAAAACAAATATCTTCAATAATCATGTTGACTGTATCCAAGCTTTTCAAAGGCTTGGCCGTTCAGGCTGAGAAATCATCTGAATGCTGACAAAGCGGCATTACCGCGCCAGAAGGCATTCCAATTTTATCTCTCTTGCTTTTTAATAGGATTGATTTTGAAGGTGCAGGTTTCTTGGAACGCCACAAATTTATTGTGTCTTATTACAGACGTGGTAGTCTTACACAATACTTTAATACAGACTTTAATGCAGGAAACTTCTCAAGAATCACTTTAAGTATTTTAAATCGTTGACTAAAACAGTTGCGGCGCATGGTTGACGTCAAACTCAACATTGCTGTAATTTTTGCAATTTTTGCATTTTTTGTTTGCAATATTGAAATACCAAGATGAATTCTAGCAATAAATTTGGAATTTTTGAAATTTTACATTGGTTTAAAAAATGAAAAATATCGTAGGCCGATTGGGGCAAAAATTTTACATGCTGACCCAAGCGGGCCGAGAAGAATTTTTTACAAACTGGGCCAGACAACATGTGACATGCGGCAACTGCAATACAACAATATCTCGTTTATACGGATGGTTTGTCCCAGTCCTTTTTATTGAGAGATACAAAATGATATCAGCATTGAGTGCATGAATTAGAAGCTTTGGCTCAATTACGATATTTTATCTATTTGTTGTTATCACTGATCTTGTTGTTGTTGTTCTTGTTTTTTAAGAATGGAATGGCACCATTCTTTAGTGACAATCATCCCGTTCAAAAAATACTCATTTTGATTGCCTGTTAAGTCGAATATGAATCTTGTTTTAGTTGTAACTGAAAATTGTTGTAAATAAGGAGAGAATCATAAATTCTTGGGAATGGAAAATATTTCCTTAGCCACATCTTTCCTAACGTTTGTTCCACGACTTGTCCCGGCCGAAGAGAAGAGGCTTGACACCTAACGGTCCGTGCCTGTTTCTTATGCTAGTGAAGATTAGTTTTCATGGCAACTCGTTGACTAAAGACAACGGCGTTTGTAGAAATTAAGTCCTTACTGAATCAACAAACATGCATGTAACTAATTTTATAACGTGTCCTAAGTTGAAACATTTATAACGTTCAATTTTGTACAACTTATACTTTGAAAGCAGAAACCACAGTTATCAATTAAAATCACTCCAGTCATCGTTCCATGAAGTCATAACCCAAAGTTTTAATCTTCATGAGCATAGTATGACACGTTGAAAGGACAAAGCCAATGCTGGAAAGAACAGAGCTTCCAAGAAACACCGAAGCCACGACAAAGTAGTTTTCAGTAATGTCCATGTCCTAAAACTCGAAACCAACCACCCTCTTATAAAGCATTGACATCGACTGAGCGGAATGTGGATTTGACTGCCATGTAAGGATAACAACATAACAATACTTTTTGGGTAAACGGGCTGTCTGTTAGTTTGAACATGAAACTTTACTGTTACACATACACTCCGAATTGCTGAAAAACTGCTGAAATTAATACAAGTGCTCCATGAATTAAGCAGTTTCCGTAGCTTTTCAGCATTTCTTACATGGACAAAATATGGCGGCTCGGGTCAAGTCAGCTACATGTAAACAATAGAGAGGAATTATTCGACAAATTATAATCATAACAAAATTTGAGCATTTTTCAGTTTTCATCCAACCGGACACATTTGGAAACACGCAATGGAGACGTACGGTGTTCACAGGATGTTCGACGAATGAGATCTGATGTATCTGTTTCATGAATACAGTGACCATTGAGAAATCCCTAGAAATTAAAACAAACAAGGATGTCAGTCCGTAACGAAATCACAACGCCGCTGAATCTATCAGGTTCCACGTTTTTATGTTTCCACTTTCCGTGGGAACAAGCCTAACCGGACCTCTGAGTTTTTCGTACCTTAGATGATGCTTGGCTTTCTTCTTTTTTCATATCCATTATTCCATACGATTCTTAAAATAGCGCTGTGGATATTACAAAATTCATTTTTCTGGCATTTGACAGAATTAATTAACACTTAACCTTAACATTAACATTTAAATCAGTTTCCTTTATTTTGTCCTAATAAGGTCATTAAGATTAAGGTAGGAATGATGTGGACGAATAATTGTAATTATATTAGATTTTGAGATAAAATTGTTAATTTCACCAAAGCACTTTTATTCGTTTAGGAGAGGAACAATGTTCTACGCATCTGCAACAAGACATATTTCGCACGTTGCAATAACTTGTGAATGCCAGCACAATCTATGGAGATGGTTTGAGTTCAGTAATTTGGCAAGACATGTTCAAGAGTGAGCACAGAATCTTTGGGACTGTTTACAGGGTCTTTGGTTAGAAAATTGATCCACCACGAGCTTCAATGAGCTTCTTTTGCGGTACATCAGGGAGTTTACAAATTTACTGATTCTGCAAATCAAGCAACGTTATTAGATGTGCCGTTTTTGTGCCTACACCAAAACACAAGATATTCTCATTACGCTTTTGCTCCAATTATCAAAGAACTCTTGTTGAAAATTGTTATCCGCGTTGGTGCTGCGTTATATTGCTCCGAAAATCGGTGTCCAGAGCGACCTGCCTGCTTCGCAAATGTCATGCTCCAGAGAAAGATTTTAGAAAAATTTATAAACTCTAGTGCTTGTATTAATCGAAAAAACTGTTTAGCTTGAAGTAACCTTGCTGTGTATCACTTACCTTTTAGTTGTGTTGATGTCGTTCTAAAACACAAAATTTGGAACCTGCTTTATGCACTTATGTTTGATCTCGCTATATTTTGAAATTGTGACAGCAATCATACGATATATGCGTTACTGAAGCTGCAATCAATGTGTAGCAACCGGATCTCTATGGCAATATATCTCTAAAACCAGCACATTCTATGGGCCCTTTTCTCAAAGGCTTAACCTGTTAAATGTTTCAAAAAACTAAATTTGCATTATTGTAAAAGTACTTCTTCATTCAGCATGGAGAATAAGCTGACAGTTTACCAAATGCCTTTTTAGAAGGAAATGTGTAATGAAGTTGCTTTGATCTGAATTAAAATTTGCTTTCCTCTTTGTCCTGGTTCAGCCTAGTCGGTTAGGGTTTTGTAGCAACTTAATCCTTTACACGGAGGGTCGGCGCGTCTGCTGGGATTAGCAAACTTAGACACAGGATGCCCAAAAGGTGGTTTGTCCAGAAATGGGTATCCTTGTAGCCAACCCGGATGGGGTCCTGGTTGTGAGTTCGTTTGATGGGTAGGGATGGAGAGATAGAGACAAGCGGGGTCGATGCCTGTCTTTCTTGAAACTGGATTAGTATCAGTTCACAACAGTGAGTCCTGATACGTATCTTGATAGACTGATCAAGATATACTACTGGATAATTCGTCTCGGCTTCCTTTGATGATCAGGGATTGGGATCTCAAACTCGAGATCCTTCACTTACTTGTATAGGGGAAAGGTTGATCCTGATCCAATGGCTTTGTCCGGTGTATGTGTACACCCTAGGTCAAACGCTTGCTAAGGCACACTTAAATTTATTAGGAATTAATATAATTCTTAACAATTACAATGGTTATATTGCGTCTGTCAAATCCTAGTGAGAACACTTGGTGGCTCTACTGTCCTGTGATGATAGTTACTGAACTCGGTGGTGTAAAAGTGTCCAGGACGTTGCGCGACTCTCTAAGGACATGAGCCGGCAAGGTGCGGTGGTGTAAAAGTGTCCAGGACGTTGCACGACTCTCTAAGGACATGAGCCGGCGAGGTGCGGTGGTGGAAAAGTGTCCAGGAAACTTTTCGACTTTCGGCGGACTTGAGCCGGCAAGGTGCGGTGGTGGAAAAGTGTCCAGGAAACTTTTCGAGTTTCAGTGGACATGAGCCGGCAAGGTGCGGTGGTGGAAAAGTGTCCTGGACAAGACGAGACTATCTGCGGAGATGAGCCGATTAGGACGGACATGAGTCAGTCCTGGCGGATTTGAGCCAGTACGATAGGAGTTGAGCTGCTCCGGCCGGACTTGAGCTAGTAAATATGGATTTGAGTCGCTTCAACGCTTTGCACGCGGATTCGAGCCGGCAGGCGGATATATTAAGTAGCCAAGCAGAAACTATCCAGGACTCGCGATTCGCAACCACAAAAGCCGATAACCCGATAACAGGATGAGAAACTAATAAAATACAGTCAATTGCAACTGATACTGCTACTACGAATCACTACGAATCACTCAAGATTCGCAACCATTCGCGCTTGAACCGATAACCGAATAAAGGATGAGACTGCTAAAATGTAGACAATTACTACTAGCAAAGCTACTAGTAAACCATACTACTAAGATACTAAACCCTCTACGGTAAGTTATGGGTCCGTCACGCTTAACTCGCCGTGAAATGTAGAGCGAGTCCGGACTAACGAAAAATTAGTCTGAGAAGTGTCTGAGACTAAGTCTTTTGTCTCGGACACTTCTCAGACTAATTTTAGTCCGGACAAACCACCAGACAAATAGTCCGGACAACGAAAATCCTTAGTCTCAGACACTTCTCAGACTAATTTTTTTAGTCTCAGACACTTCTCAGACTAATTTTTTTTAGTCTCAGAAGTGTCTGAGACTAAATTTTGTCCGGACTAATCTATCACAGGCTAGTCAGGACAAAATTTAAATTCCGGACTAATTCCGATTTAGTCTACTAAACTCCAGCTTAGACGGGACAACTTGAATTGTGTCCGAGACATCTTTAGTTTGTCTGGACAAACTTCAAACACCTGTACTGCTGATGCCGTTCTACATTTAGATATGATCTCAGCTAAATTCAATTTCAATGGTCCATCACAACTCATTGCCCACCTGACGTTTGGGCAGGCTATACCGGAATTTATACAGCAGTGGGATAAAAATCTAAGCTACACCTACTTATGTACCTACCTACGTACCTACCTAACTAGATGACTACGTTTATTAGATATATAACACAAACATTCAAAAATACAAAACAAAACAAAATCGCACACATTCTCATTACTGTTCAGGCATTTCGTTCAGGCAATAATCATAGTAATCATGGCCCTAGAACAAATAAAGACAAGAGTTCAATGTGTATCTAAAATATCCGGATTTTAACTTTTTCATCACAACTCATAAACATTATTTAGGTTCATGAAAATAACGAATAACGACTGCCTCTTTTATGAATTTGTTCCAAAAAGGCAACCCCTGGACAAAAATGGTAGATTTTAAGTCATCCACGGAGATTTAAAATTCAAAATTTAGACTCGGTGTGTTCTACAGATGCCGTAGATGCTAGAAATGAAGAGGAATCAAGTCCTAAAATTATTTTGAATAAATGAGAAAAAGCAAGTTTTTTGCCTTCTGCTCCAAAAAGGGAACCCCCAGGCGAAAATCGTCAATATTAGGTCATCCACGGAGATTTAAAATTAAACATTTAAACTCAGCGTCTTCTACACGTGCCGTAGATGCTAGAAATAAAGAGGAATAAAATCCTAAAATTATTTGGAATAATAGAGGAAAAGCAAGCTTTTCGCCTCTTGTTCCAAAAAGGGAACCCCCAGGCGAAAATCGTCAATTTTAGGTCATCCACGGAATTTAAAATTTAAAATTTAGACTCCGTGTGTTCTACAGATGCCGTTGATGCTAGAAATAAACGGCTATCAAGTCCAAAAATTATTTTGAATAATAGAGGAAAAGGAAGCTTTTCGCCTCTTGTTCCAAAAAGGGAACCCCCATGCGAAAATCGTCAATTTTAGATCATTTACGGAGATTTAAAATTTAAAATTTAGACTCGGTGTGTTCTACAGATGCCGTAGATGCTAGAAATAAAGAGGAATAAAATCCTAAAATTATTATGAATAATAGAAGAAAAGCAAGTTTTTAGCCTTTTGCTCCAAAAAGGGAACCCCCAGGCGAAAATCGTCAATTTTAGGTCATCCACGGAATTTTAGGTCATCCACCCCACCCCACCCCACCCCACCCTCTCCGTCTCCCCCTCCGGCTCGGACCACAGAGACAGAATATCCAAAAATAGCAAAATAAAAGTTTCTATATTTTCCACAAAACACGTTTCAAAACCTTTAGGCTTTGTTGTACTATTTTAGTTTTAAAAACCTTATCCCAGAAACCTTGTGACTAAAAATAACTAAGCAATAAATAATCAATATCAATAAGTCAATTCAATAACTATATTAATATTACTTATATATTAATGTTAAATATGACGAAAGTTTGCTCGAAAGTTTGCTAAATGTTTAGTCATAAAAGTTCCGGTCTAATTTTTTTCATTCTCCCCTGACGGTGAACTGATCAGGACGGGCCTATTTTCAAAATGCTTTGGTTGTTGAATTTTAATAGTCCGGACTAAATCTCGATCATAACATAAGTCCAGACAACTTCTTTTGTCCTGACAAATTTTAGTCCAGACAATAGTTGTCCAGAAAATCTTAGTCTCAGAAGTGTCTGAGACTAAAAAAATTTAGTCTCAGAAGTGTCTGAGACTAAAAAAATTAGTCTCAGAAGTGTCTGAGACAAATTAGCATTTGTCGAGACTATTTTTTCAGAAATTTGTCCTGACAAAAATTAGTCTCAGAACTGTCTGAGACTAACAAAAACCTTAGTCTCAGAAGTGTCTGAGACTAATCCTTGTTAGTCCGGACTCGCTCTACATTCCACGGCGAGTTCAACATGACGGACCCATTACCCTAGCGATGAGTGATCGTGATGATGATGTGCTACCTACCTACCTAACTACCTACTAAAAGTGCATCCAAGTTTCATGTGCAGTAGTGCGTAGATAAGGATAAGAAAAAGTTTAGACCAATTTTGGCGACTTTATCATGTTTTGTCTTGTGTCTTAAATTTCGGGTTATTCATGAAAAGCATGTCATGTTAGCAAAGATTAGTATACTGAGACAATAAGCACCCGATGAAATAGTATAGATATATACCTGAAAGTAATTTGCCAAAACAAGTGCATACGCGGAGTGAAAAGTGATTGGCGGAAAACGAATCCCAATAGGTGTAATTTCTTGATGGCTCACTGAAATCGGAAAACCCGATGAAATGATATAGATATATACCTGAAAGAAATTGCCAAAACAAGTGCATACGCGGAGTGAAAAGTGATAGGCTGGCGGAAAACAAATCCCAATAGGTGTAATTTCTTGATGGCTCACTGAAATCGGAACACCCGATGAAATGATATAGATATATACCTGAATGAAATTGCCAAAACAAGTGCATACGCGGAGTGAAAAGTGAGAGGTGTAAAGCGATCCCCATTATGTGTAAATTCTTGATGGCACACTGAAATCGGAATGGAAGTTCCGCTCATGTACTTCCGCGGACTTCATCCGTTCGCAACGTATTTCTCTTACAACATGGACATGTGCCACGCCGCATGGACATGTGCCCCGCAGCATGGACGTGAGTTACTCAGTATGGACGTGTGCCATTGACTGCGGACATGTGTCGCAGAGAATGGACACGAGCCGGTAAGGTGCGGTGGTGGAAAAGTGTCCAGGAAACTTTCTGACTCTCGCCGGACACGAGCCGGCAAGGTGCGGTGGTGGAAAAGTGTCCAGGAAACTTTTGGACTTTCGCCGGACATGAGCCGGCAAGTTGCGGTGGTGTAAAAGTGTCCAGGACGTTGCGCGACTCACTAAGGACATGAGCCGGCAAGGTGCGGTGGTGGAAAAGTGTCCAGGAAACTTCACCACTCTCTCCGGACATGAGTAGGCAAGGTGCGGTGGTGTAAAAGTGTCCTGGAAAAGTGTCGAGTAATTCTCGCGGGGGCTCGAATCACGGACAGTAGAGCCACAAAGTGTTCTCACTAGGATTTGACAGACGCATA
>JASAND010025870.1:0-32615 GCA_030248195.1 Trissonchulus latispiculum
GACAGAAGTAGCCTTATAATAGTAGCGCCCGGCGCCCTGAGTAGAGTGTGACACACCAATTCAATACTGACAGAGGTAGCCTATCTCCAAACAAAATTCTTTACGCCGGTGGGAATCGAACCCACAACCTTTCGACTCGAGTCGGGAGCACTAACCATCGGCCATCGGCGCACAAATGAAGTGATCTAAAACTATTTGTTAAAGAAAAGAAGAAAGTATGACTTTCAAAATGCTTAGTTTCTGTCAGTGAATCGTATCTACTCCATCCCAAAAACCTTTATATGCAGGATTTGAGAAATCTATCTTGAAAAATAAGCGAAAAAACTCCAAAGTCGAAAAAAAGTCCAAAGTCGAACCCAACATTCGCCGGTCGTTCTCTTAAATGTGAATTTTATCTGTTATATCTGGTTGTGAAGTCTCTAGGACACAGAAAAGACAAGAGCAAGATTTCTTTGACTTTTGGTATAGCAACGTCAGAAGTTAAGAAAAAATATTTAAAGGGTCTTGGAAAGTCATTCTTCTCAAATCTTGCACATAAAGGCTTTGCGGGCGGAGTAGATACTCCTTGTGTACTTAAGACTTGAAATGTGTACCTGAAACTACGCATTTTGCTAGTCACACTTTCTTCTTTTCTTTAACAAATCGTTTTAGATGTCTTTCATTTGTGTGCCGATGGCCGGGTGGCTAGAGCTCTCGACTGCGAGGCGAAGGTTGTGGGTTCGATTCCCACCGGCACTAAAGATTTTTGCTTGCAGACACCTACAGCCCTCCAAAAGGCGCGAGATGCTTTAGAATGAAGCAGTCATAAAATTCAGATAATTTTAATTTGGCCTGTCGAATCCCAACAGCGACCAAAACTTTTCTAACGGAAAAGCTTGAAAGTGAATATGCGTACAGTACGTAGCATACGTACAGTATGTAGCTCTAAAACAAGATAAACGCGTTTTCTATTCAGGTGCGCAAAAAGTATTGTACAGGTGCACAGTCGCCCCCCCCCAAACATGCCTGGACCAGTGGGCGGAAAAATACCGTAGGCAAATACGCGATACATGAAAAACCCACGAGCTGGGGAAGGTGCGCGGAAGTATTGTACAGGTGTAAAGCCTGCCCCCCACCAAAACATGGCTGGACCAGTGGGTGTTAAAATACCGTTGGCAAAACACGATACGTGGACAACCCATGAAAAGTTTTCAGTTTTTAGTCAACTATTTCCATGGCCCCCCATGCCTGATTTGCAGCTTTAATTCCCCCGCATGGGGTGCTAAAACTGGTTTGATTTTTGTCAAATATTTCCAAGGCCCCCCATGCCGGACTTGCAGCTTAGAGAAAAATGGAGAAGTGTTCCCGCAACGTTAAATCTATCTATATTCCGCGGCAATAGTTCTGCCTCCAAGAACGATTAGAAAATGGGACTAACAGTAACATCGTCAGAACTCTAGAGGAATTGGTGATAAAAATAGATTCCAGTGGAGTTCGAACCCACACATCACGGTGATTAAAACACCAACGCCTTCACCACTCGGCCATGGAATCACAGCGGAGCCAAAGCAAAGGAAACATTTTATAGCTGACGACGTTCAGAATCTATCCTTTGGCTACAATATCAACTTCATTATTCTGCTTGTTTAATACGAATTTTTACGACTCCTGAGAACAGAATATCATGTGTTATCTGCTTTTGACCGATTCTGACAAATTTGTGACTTTGGGCGGCAATTTCAGAGTGGTGTGATTTATGGAAGATGTATGGCCAACAATGGAATCACAATACACATTGCGAGATACAAAAAATTGTCAAGTTAGATTAGTTCCACATCACTCAACGTCTTTCGGACTGCATTTCTAAAAAGCATCCTCTCCATCGTGAATTCATGCAAAAAGTCTTAACAAACGAAAAGAATAATGAAGTTGATATTGCAGTCAAAGGATAGATCCAGAACGTACATAAAAGACAAGGGCAACATTTCTTTGACTTTTGGTATAGCAACGTCAGAAGTTAAGAAAAAATATTTAAAGGGTCTTGGAAAGTCAGACTTCTCAAATCTTGCACATAAAGGCTTTGGGGGCGGAGTAGATACTCCTTGTGTACTTAAGACTTGAAATGTGTAACTGAAACTACGCTTTTTGCTAGTCACACTTTCTTCTTTTCTTTAACAAATCGTTTTAGATGTCTTTCATTTTTGTGCCGATGGCCGGGTGGTTAGAGCTCTCGACTGCGAGTCGAAGGTTGTGGGTTCGATTCCCACCGGTGCCAAAGATTTTTGCTTGCAGACACCTACAGCCCTCCAAAAGGCGCGAGATGCTTTAGAATGAAGCAATCATAAAATTCAGATAATTTGAATTTGGCCTGTCGAATTCCAACAGCAACCAAAACTTTTCTAAAGGAAATGCGTACAGTACGTAGCATACGTACAGTATGTAGCTCTAAAAACAAGATAAACGCGTTTGATTTACAGCTTTAATTCCCCCGCATGGGGTGCTGAAACTGGTTTGTTTTTTGTCAAATATTTCCATGGCCCCCCATGCCTGATTTGCAGCTTAGAGAAAGTTTCAATGGAGAAGTGTTCCCGTAATGTTAAAACTATCTATATTCCGCGAGAAACATCAATCCAGTTCTGCCTCCAGGCAGAACAATTAGAAAAAAGGGACTAACAGTAACATCGTCAGAACTCGAGAGGAATTGGTGATAAAAATAGATTCCAGTGGGGTTCGAATTCACACATCACGGTGATTAAAATACGAACGCCTTCACCACTCGGCCATGGAATCACAGCGGAGCCAAAGCAAAGGAAACATTTTATAGCTGACGACGTTCAGAATCTATCCTTTGGCTACAATATCAACTTCATTATTCTGTTTGTTTAATAAAAATTTTTACGACTCCTGAGTCTGAGTCCCCCGCATTTTGTAACTGAAACTACGCATTTTGCTAGTTACACTTTCTTCTTTTCTTTAACAAATCGCTTTAGATGTCTTTCATTTGTGTGCCGATGGCCGGGTGGTTAGAGCTCTCGACTGCGAGTCGAAGGTTGTGGGGTCGATTCCCACCGGCGCCAAAGATTTTTGCTTGCAGACACCTACAGCCCTCCAAAAGGCGCGAGATGCTTTAGAATGAAGCAATCATAAAATTCAGATAATTTTAATTTGGCCTGTAGAATCCCAACAACGCCCTCCAAAAGGCGCGAGATGCTTTAGAATGAAGCAATCATAAAATTCAGATAATTTTAATTTGGCCTGTCGAATCCCAACAGCGACCAAAACCTTTCTAAAGGAAAAGTTTGAAAGTGAATATGCGTACAGTACGTAGCATACGTAGAGTATGTAGCTCTAAAAACAAGATAAACGCGTTTTCTATTCAGGTGCGCGAAAAGTATTGTACAGGTGCACAGTCGCCCCCCCAACATGCCTGGACCAGTGGGCGGAAAAATACCGTTGGCAAATACGCGATACATGGAAAACCCACGAGCGGGGGAAGGTGAGCGGAAGTATTATACAGGTGTAAAGCCTGCCCCCCACCAAAACATGGCTGGACGAGTGGGTAGAAAAATACCGTTGGCAAAAAAACGATACGTGGAAAACCCATGAAAACTGGTTTCAGTTTTCTGTCAACTATTTCCATGGCCCCCAATGCCTGATTTGCAGCTTTAACTCCCCCGCATGGGGTGCTAAAACTGGTTTGTTTTTGTCAAATATTTCCAAGGCCCCCCATGCCTGATTTGCAGCTTAGAGAAAGTTTCAATGGAGAAGTGTTCCCGTAATGTTAAAACTATCTATATTCCGCGGCAATAGTTCTGCCTCCAGGCAGAACAATTAGAAAAAAGGGACTAACGGTAACATCGTCAGAACTCGAGAGGAATTGGTGATAAAAATAGATTCCAGTGGGGTTCGAACCCACACATCACGGTGATTAAAACACCAACGCCTTCACCACTCGGCCATGGAATCACAGCGGAGCCAAAGCAAAGGAAACATTTTATAGCTGACGACGTTCAGAATCTATCCTTTGGCTACAATATCAACTTCATTATTCTGTTTGTTTAATAAGAGTTTTTACGACTCCTGAGAACAGAATGTCATGTGTTATCTGCTTTTGACAGATTCTAACAAATTTGTTACTTTGGGCGGCAATTTCAGAGTGGTGTGATTTATTGAAGATCTATGGTCAACAATGGGATCACAATACACATTGCGAGATACATAAAAATTGTCAAGTTAGATTAGTTCCACATCACTCAACGTCTTTCGGACTGCATTTCTAAAAAGCATCCTCTCCAACGTGAATTCATGCAAAAAGTCTTAACAAACGAAAAGACTAATGAAGTTGATATTGTAGTCAAAGGATAGATCCAGAACGTCGTCAGCTATAAAAGGTTTCCTTTGCTTTTACCACCGTTGTGATTCCATGGCCGAGTGGTGAAGGCGTTGGTGTTTTAACCACCGTGATGCGTGGGTTCGAACCCCAGTGGAATCAATTTTTGTTCACCATCACACTACGCATTGCGAGACACATAAAAAGAAGAAACAGAAAAAGGTATACGCATATAATTAATTTCGCCTATGTGCTAGACAAATAAACTTAATAACTGAGAGAGAGAGACACACGAACTTAATAATACAACAGTGTGAGACATATGACAAAGCTAACGTTACTCCTTGCGAGACACACGAACAGGCCGCCATAAAGTTAGGGCAAAGGTTATAGAAAGCTGAATGATATCAATGGTGCAGAAAAGGGGAAATATACAAAACAGGAAATAATCAGCAAGTGCGGACATGGCGAGAAGTAAAACAGACTGGGAAGGGGGAGAAGGGCTACAGATCCAGGGAAACGGGGAGGGGACGACCCCGCAGAGTAGGAAGGAAAGGGAGGTTGGGGTGAATTAGGAGTTAGGTGCATTACGAAAACAATAATTAACATTTAAAATGGGATTATGAAAGAAGGTCAATGGAAAATTTAGATGAGAAAAGGGGAAATAAACTGAAATTTTATTGACCTTTTATGATAAGCTAAAAGCAAACCTGAAGCTAAAACCTTTGCTCCGTACTGGGAAACGGTTTCTCCAATTTGCTTGGCTACTGATGACCCCCATCAAACAGGCACATCATTTGGTGACCTGTCCACGCCCCTGGGATACATTTTCTTTGTATCGTCTTTTATAATATAGCAAAATTGTGTACTCCTGATAATAGCCTGAATTTTAGGAGTTGACCGTCTTATTGGAAACCAAATTCTCATTTTGTGTTTGCAGCTAAGTTGTCGATAAAGCTGAAGACCATTGAACTTGGCTATAGATGTTCTGAGTTTGTATTACTATAATTATCTTGTTCTCCTTGACTAACTCTTGAGTCAAAATATCGTGTTTTGTCTGTTCTTTTCTTTTGAATATTCATATTCTTGCTACAGTTTGACATTTTAAAGAGTTGAAATGTTCCAAGTTCAAGCGTTTAACCGAATAAAAAATCCAGGCTCAACATTTTTGGGTTTTTCCAAACCTACGTTTAAAGTTCCAATACTTGTTCAAACCCAAGCATTTTGATGAAAGATTTTAATAGTTTAATCAAAACCAAGAGTACATTATACAACCTATTTTTATAGTTTTTCGAACGCCACATTTCTTCCTCTCACATAAACTTAGGACATCGCTGAATCTCAAAGTTGAACGAATACGACCTGTTTTCTCTCCGCAAGCTAAGGCCAGCGAATAATAAAAACCAGTACTTTTGTGTGAGTTTAGGTTCTTTTCAGTTTTCTTGCACTGAGAATTCGAACTTTGATATGTTGATCTTGCACTGGAAACACATTTTTTATCGGAAATCAAGAGCAATCGATCCAAATGGTTGTCTCCGAATACCGATGCACATAAAATAGCTAAATCATGTCCACCAAACCTGTGAAAGCTTCGCTCCTTTAATAATTAAAGTAATTTACCTGTGGAAGCCTCAAACATCCAGGGCAAGCAGTGTATGCTGTAATCCTGGTCACGGCACCAAAACTGTAACAACTTGAAGTTGTGCTCTGTAAATTGCGAGAGTTGAGAAGGTCATCTAATATCTCGTCAAGTTGTCAGTCAAGTAGCAACAAAAACATCCAAAACGTCCAATCGCCGAAAATGTTTTATTTTTTATAGTTTTTCGAACTGTATTAAATCGTCACTGTATTATATCTGTCTGTATAATGTAATGAATTTATAATATAATATATAATCAAATTGAATTTATAATATAATAAATATCTTTTCATCCAAATAAACGTGATAGCTATAGTGTTGTCAAGTTAGCGAAATCTCCAGGCCAGGCTAGGGCCGGGCCATGGCGAATCAAATTCTGAGCACGAAACAGGCAGTAATTGTGAAAAATAGGAAAAAAGAATATATATATATATATATATATATATATATATATATATATATATATATATTTAATCTGTTTTTGCAGAGAGTAAGCAAAGATAATATTAAATAAATACTACAACAATAGACTCAGCAAGTGGTGTTTCAACAATGTCTCTTTCAATCTAAAATAACGCTTTGCCCACTTGTATCATAGTTTTGGTTTTAACAGTTGCCTGTTATGTTTATCATTTCTTGAATTTTTATAAACGGCATATCATTAAACGAATATAGCATTAATGAGTCACTCTTCAATCTCGCACTTGAGGCATTTGAGTGAAATCGATTGAGGTAATTCGTGAACGGTTGCCAGGTGCAACGAAGTAGAATCGCGAAAACAGCAAAGACGTTAAAGTCTAGCAGAAAAGTCTTGGAAGTGTTATCCTGTATTTTACACAGGTAGTTTTGTTAGATGCTTTAACTCAGAATTACGCGTTTTTAGTGAATCATGTTCATTTAAGTTAATTAATTTAAGTTTTTGGTTTTCATTCTACAATTTCGGTTGTAACTCAAACTTAAGGTGCTGGTCTATATGTAAAATTGACTATATTGGCTTCATTTCTTCATGAAAATAGATGAAACTTTCCAATTATATTATTTTAGTGCTGCTTAACATTCTGGGACCAGACCCACATTTTTAAGCGAAGAGATAGGACCGTTTTGGTTTTTGGCACAATACTCTCAGCACGTAGGCGGCACACCGCATTGGTTGTTATGGCTGAAAAAGGGCACCAAAATGCACATTTTCGTTTTTACAACCTTTGAGCTATCGATAGTAGTTAAGTCAGTGTAAACAAAAACTATTTTGGGGGTCCAAAAACTTTCGATTTCGAGAAGATTTGTTTATTCAACATTGCTGCCAAGTCTTCCGGACGATTTTTATTTATTTGTACTCGATCAATACGCAGTCTCATTGCACATTTTATCTGTGCTTAATTAACAGCTGGAGTTCGTTGCTTCGAGCTAAAGATTTGGCAGAAAAATTATCTTGGCAAAACTGCGATTGTCAGGTTTTGAACGTTGATTTCTCAAAAACTACCCAATGGATTCGCGTAACTTTAGGGCAGGATGAAAATTCTACTATTGTAGAGCGACGTTTCTTTGTTTGAGCGAAAACGTCTCCAGTTGCGAGAAAACTCAAATGGTTGAAAAGTGGCCCCAAAGTGGGAACCATCTTAATCAGTATGCAAAGTTGTGGAGCTGGATCTTTCATACAGCGAAACGTTTTTCATTTTTTATGATTAACCCATATCAAGGTCACCTTTTACTTGTTCTAAAGAAACGTGGAAGTAATATTACGAAAATGTATTCATGTAATAAAATATGCTTTTGCTGAGGGTAGATTCCAGTAATATTAATTCGCTTTTAAACTTTAGAGCACTGGTATTTTAAAGTCCTTTCAGCCTTCCAGGGGTTTAAGCCTCCAACCCAGAGTTGGAAGTGGGTCGAAATTTCGTGACCCGCGGGTACCCGCGACCCGCGGACTCCTGACCCGCGACCCGCGACCCACGACCCGCGACCCACTGAGATTTTGGCGACCCACTTGACCCACTTCTTTAATTTGGTCATTTCCGCATATTTAAGTACTCTATAGCATGCAACGAGCAAAATTAACCTTTTAAACATGAATATAGTGAAGTACTAAAACTTTCAAACAAAAATTTGACAAGTTCAAGGCTAACTCCATTAGATATCGTCTTCGTTTTCGGTAGTTCTGAGCAAGCTATGCTATCGCAAAAGTGTTGGGACCTCGATCTGTCACTAGAGTCAGTATTTAGGCAACTTTATGAAGATAAAGATAAATTTGTCTGTAGCAATTTCATAAAACTTCCGCCCCATTCTGGTTAATTTTTTTACAGCTGCGTGGTGACTACCACAACAGGATTATATATTACTGTCCACTCCCAACTTGGATATGATAAACAAACTACCATTTTAGTGGTTAGGGTACCCGTGGTACCCGTTTTGTGGTTGTATATCATACACATTATTTATTAGTCCCAATAGTACATAGTACAAATTAAATTAGGAATGATCATAACTCGTAGAACTATGTGGAAATTTTAAGCTTGGCATGTAAATATCTACTAGAGGAAGCAGTTTTTCAAGCTCTGCAGGCTACGTAAGCTATCAGCATTGTTTTTGCAGAAACGGTTTGTCAGTCAATCAGTGGCATTAAAGGCTTTGGGTGATAATCAAATATTTATGCCAATGAGTATGTCAGGGAAATGTTACTGAAATATTTTTGATTCAAGATTCAAGACAGACAGATAGAAATAAACAATTTTATTATAAAAGCAATATAATGTATAAACACATTCAATAGGGCCAAAAGTTAAAGAAAAATTTAAAATTTAACATAAATTGTAAATTTTCTGGTGAAATTAGCCCAAAATTTAGCGAAAAATTGGTGTGAACAAAAATAACTCTTGACCCGCTCTGACCCGCGGGTACCCACTGACCTGAAAGTCGACCCGCGGGTACCCACGACCCGCGGGTACCCGCGGGTACCCGCGACCCACTTCCAACTTCTGCTCCAACCCAACCCACAGAATAACCTATCTATGACAGCGGTTCCTATTTAGTTGAAATGTTGCGTTCAATGCCGGTGTCTAGGCCTCTTCTTCAGGTTTCAAGTGGGCGGTCCACTCACAACTGCTCATTCCAGTGATACTTAGAATCCCAAACAATTAAGTGCACAAGTCAAGTCAAGTTAAAGCTAGAATTTAGGCATATACTGATTTCGCTCACTACGCTCTTAATCTGGGCTTAGCCAAAAATTCCTTATGGGAGGCAAAACTCTAAATTCTCGTTCTATTAATCCTGACAGTACAAGCACAAGATGATACAAAGGCACAACATAAGTATTACTTTACAATTTCAGATGGACTTAAACTTCAAACAAGGTTAAGGTCAGAATTAGACAATTACCGATCAAATTATTATTGTTAATATTACACAATATTATTGATGAATGTACAATTTTCACAAGTACAAGGATGACTATACTCAGATCATGAAAGAATTCCGTGAAACACCCCAATGAGATTACTAAACCTTTGACTAAACAAGATCGCAGACCGCTTTTCCCCGACTTTGAGAACTTACGCTTACCAGTTCCTTTCCGAGTTGAGGTGGATTCAAGTAAATGTTGTGAAAGCCAGAGATAAACAGGGAAGCAAAATATAGTAGATTTGGGGGCTAGCTGTCAAATGTAACTAATCAAGCCTTCCAAGGCACTACCGCAAATATTCCGTAAAAAATGACTAAATCGGCAGCTCCGTCCGAGCAACCAAAATAACTGATACTGTAGACTGAAAACACGACTGTTCAAGACCGAGTCCGCCCCAAGACTGAAGACTTGGGAGAAAACAAGATTGAGACTGGGTCAGTCACCCAGCTCTTTGTGTATTGTCCTGACTGAAAACTGTCAGTCAGGATTTGCGGTGTGCGTTGGAAGTCTTTTCCTGGAGCGGCCGTAATTTTGCTGAAGAAGAAAAATTGCTTTCTTATCTCTTTCTAAAAGGTTTCTAAGAGGCTTACCTGGGGACCAAAAACTCCCCAGGTAAGTAGTTTGTCAAATATTTTCGTCTTTTCCCAAAATTAATTGCTAAACCGACCCACTAGGAAGGATCAAAACAGGAAATTTAGATCAAAACAGGAAATTTCCACAGTTATCAACAGATACAGACAAGGGGGTCACCCCACGAAAGATTACATGCAGCTAAGCTTAGGTAAAATAAAAATACAATACATACTGTTCACAAGCCAGTTCGGATTCAAGCGGATCAACAGTCAAACAAACGATTCAACGAGTAGGCACACAACACAGAGACAAAAAATTGTTTTCATGTTCACTCTCATTTCAAACGGACCAAATTCATACTTTAGTTTCAAAATTCCTCGACCCAGAATAGTCATCAGTAGAGAAGCTCAGAGACAGTACAAAATGTAGGTAGGCCTTAGAACCAAAATATACAGACAAAAACGATCAAAACGCAGCCTACCCATCACATTTAATACAAATAAAAACATGATTCAGTCAATTAATTTTCTCTTGTTTATGGTGACACATGGAGGCTACAAAATATGTGAAATGAACAAACTGTGATTTGCAACATCGAAAACTCGGCAAAAAGCGACCTCCCAAGCATTTTCGCTGTATATACACAAATGAAACAGCTGTGGGATATTACCCATTGGGGCACTGATAGCTAGCTGCGCAGCAGCGCAGCACTGAAAATTATATGTTGTGCTATCTTCATATGCGTGACGCAAAATATATTCTATTTGATGAAATTATACAACTTTGAACTATTTTGACAATTGTCTTATTCATGAATGATGAAAGTGATTTCTTTTTGGGCTAGCTACGCCAGTAGCACAAAGTGTATATAAGAGAGAGAAAGTGCAGGCTGAGTTCAGTTGTCATCAGTGTGTCAATTGGGTTGGGGGCTTAATTCGTTATTGGGTAGGAGCCGATTGTGTCAGGTTTAGGGAATAGGGACTGGGTAACGCCCTCCCCTCTGCTTTGTTTATTCTATTATCGTGCTCTCTGATAATTTTGTAGTAGTTTCGTATATTTGTTGAAGAATTAGTATGAGTGTTTGATGTCTGGCTTAGTAAAATCTAGCGGTATTCAAGTTTACTAGATCTAGGGACGGTCGCTTAGGGCCCACAGATAATTACTTTTAATCATACTCGCTAACTTACGGCACTCTCGCTTCTTCTCTCAATTGGCTAGACTTAGATGTCACACACTGAACTCTTACTTGCAATCTTTACTGAAGTCCGACATTAGTTTATTACAGAGGTACACACATAGTACTTCACAAATAGTGGCGACCGTGATTTTTCAGTAGATGTCCAAAGTTCTAGCTTTTTCTGAGAAGAAAAGGGAGCACGATAAGCGAAACAAACAAAGAGCACAACTTTGGGGGCTCTTATCGTATTTTGACGGACCGGTCGAATTAGACAGAGGGACTCCCATGGCTTCAAAGCAAGGTGTTGCAAAATCGGGGGGTCGTGGTCGGGGGGGTGTCTCCCCCAACGCTAGTCCGGGTGGAACGGCTCCAGGTATTGGAAGGGGGACCCCCAGAAGACCGGAAGGTTATGTCCCTGATATCCCTCCACAATTATGGGAAGGGCAAAATTCTAAGGCGAAACCAGTCACAGAAAGAGGATCAGGGGGGCGAGGGGGACCCTCCCGGATTCCCCCCCACCCACAAGTTCTCGCCGGACCCAGTCCCAGTTGGGGGTTTCGACCTCCACGGCCCCGTCTACATCTTCAGAGGCCCCGTATGGTGGTCATTCAAACAAAACTTTTGGGGGGCCAGTGACTCGGTCACAATCTGGGGCTATTCGCCCCCAAGTTTCGCAGTCTGCGGGTTCCCGGTCTCTAACGTCGCAGTCGGGGGGTCCCCAAGTTCTATCAGATGCTACTCCCCCAGAAGTAGTAGTTTCTGGGGAGGAAACTACAGTAAAATCTTTGTCTGGGGGACCAGAACTGCTGCAGACTTCAGATTCGCTTCAGGGGGGCAACTGTTCACTCCCGGCCCTCAATTTGATGCTTTTGATGATTCTGTCGAAATTGACGACTCAGACTCGCAAGATGAGCAACTTTTGTCAGCTATGCAGAATTATTTGGACTACAGGCGGAAAGATCTCGGTTTGGCGCCAGTTGCAGTTTCGGAACTTTTGGGGGGAAAAAGTTCGGGGTCAAAAAGTTCGGGGGAGAAAAGTTCGGGGGAAAATAATCCCGAACCGGTTCCGAACCAAACTTCCGAAAATGATTTGATTCAGCTACAACATCAGCAAGTCCCTCCCACCCCCGTGAAGTCTGCAGCTGCGGTCCCTCCCCAGGCCCAGGAAGCTATGGCAGAAAAACCCGACAGAAGATTGGGTGGATACGACCAGAATCGGGGAGAGCCCGCTCCTCCTCCCCAGGGACGACCCGAATCTTTTGCGCCCGACGGCCGGTCTCAGTCGCAAGGTACGTCTAATTTTACGTCGGATCCAGAGTGCAGTTCGGCCTTGTCGTCTCGGGGACAGGTGGGGCAACCCACTTTGGGGGTCCCCAGTCTTGCAAACGGTGCTCAAGGGGGATCACCTAATTTTGGTCAAAATTCAGGACATGTTTGGTGTCCACCGTCTGTACAGCACCCGCAAGGTACGTTTCAGCGTGCTTCTCCGTCAGGTCAAGCACAGGCCGCCCAGAACGTTCAACAACCGGCCCAAATGCCGTCGTCCATGCCGGGTTTTTCTCAATCACAGTCCCCGGCTCAGCAGCCATTATATACGTATACACCTCAGATTGTGCAGCCTGTGCCGTCTACGGCACAATCCGGCTATTATGCCGTTGACATGTACGGAAATCCAGTATACGTATATAATTCACCGGCACAATTTGCTGCTGGAACTGCTGTTGCCTTACAACCGGCGGCCCATACGTACGTACCGGGACCTAACCAAGCGGTTACGGCTCCGGCGGCATCAGCTGTAAATCAGACGGTGGAAACCAGTCCACAGAACGTCAAAACATCAGATTTCGTATTGGGAAATTCAAGGGTGGCTGCCGACCCGCCTCCTCCGCCGGATAGGGGGGGCGCCCCCCCGGGTTTTTCTGCACAGCAGGTCAGTCAAAAGGGGGTTTTTTCCAACAAGGAGGAGCGAGCGACGCCTGCTCGTCACCCAACTCCGGCGACCATGGTGGCCACAGATGCTTCAGTTTCAGGCCACGATCCGCGCCTTTTTCGTACGTATATTGAAATTCTCCGGGACGTTCCGCGGTTTGACCCAGAGTTACTCTATGTTGAAGACTGGCTTCCACAATTCGAATCTGCAGTGGAAACGTATCAAATTCCTAAAGATCAGTGGCCTCGTCTTTTATACAGTAAATTGGCGGGTAAGGCCCAAATTTATGCCTCCCGTGCGGGTCTTTCTATGATCGACTCATATGACAGTATTTTGAAACTTTTGAAAACTCAGTTTCCTAAACCGCAGCTGTCATACCAGCAAAAATATACAGCTTTTGTCAATCGACTCCAACGTCCCGGAGAACACATACGTAAATACATTTCGGAATTGCAAGCTTTGGCATTAGATATTTGGAATGACCCGGGTGACCGGGAGAAGCATTGTGTCCAGCAGGTCTATGCCGGGGCAAATGACAAGTACGCGGCGTCGCTCGTTCCTTTGGGGGCGTATGGGGAACCGTCTATGGAAGACATTTTGCGGGTGATTGACAAACTCGACGCCCGAACCCCACGCCCCACCCCAGGGGATGCATTGTCGTATGACCCCCCAATCTATCATGTGGCATCCTCAGAGAGAGCAGAACCGGGTGGGAGTTCTAACGACCCGTTGGAACAGCTACGTAAGGAATTGCAGGATCTTCGGGCACTATGGGAAAAAGGGAAGGATGCACGGCCTAGATTTGAGGATAAGCGCAAGGATAAGTGCCTCCATTGCGGCAGGAGGGGCCATGATCCTAACAACTGTTGGGAAAAATATCCTCAGCTGGCCCCGGCAGGTTGGAGGGGGCGACCTCTCCCCAGGGAACAGGTAGCCGGAGTTACGCAGTACGTACCAGTCTATCCACAGTTTTGCGCACAGCAGCCGGTTTATCCAGCTTTACAACCTGCTCCTGTCCCTTTAGCTCTGCCCGCCCCACAGCCTCCTTCGGGTCAGCATGCATATGGTCCACAGTGGGAGGCACCGCCAGCTCAGAGCACGGGTCAAGTTGTTTCACCTGGTGTAGCCGTGCCTGCACTGCCGGCACCCTTGGCCCCGCCTCCAGCACCCTCAGTCCGAGGTGTTACTACACAACCTTTAGCGGCACCGCTGGCGCAACATTTTGTTAGAGGATCGGACCAGAACGCTGCAAATCCACAGGGGGGCACCCCTCCTCCCCGCGTTTCGGCTCAACAACAGGGGGTTGAACATCTTATAGGGTACGTCGAGACTGAACCACAGCCTTCGGAGCCACACGTATTTGGGGTAGGTTCTCCAGAGGATACGACTCCCGAACAAATCGTTCAGTCTTTTTCTATGATCCAGTCAAATTTTACGACGTTGGCAGCTATTCACATGCATACGTATACTCATATGAAAAAGTTCACTGAGGTTTTGAAGAAACAAATTTTTGACTTGGGCCATGCCATTGCGGACGCGTGGCCAGAAAAACTCGAACGGGAAGATATTTTGGGCTGTGAAGTGACGGTGCCCGAAACTGACGAAGTAGTCCAACCTGTGGAGGAGGGCTCTGACCCTCCCCCTCTGCTCTCTCTGAATGGGGAATCTCCCTCACCGGCTGTGACGTCTCGGGAGCAGACTGCGGGGCTCGCTGTGTCTCAGTCTCAGGGTGCGGTGGTCGACGCGGCCTCTGGGACTGGGACCAGTGGGGGCGCGTCTGGGTGTGCGGCCGATCCACCATCCAGACCCGCCCCGGGGGGCGTGTCAACTCCGGAAAAGCCCCTTCATTCTCTGGTGGTTGTTCCCAATTCTATCTCTGACCTGCAATCTGAAGCCGTTTTAGCTGCTGGGGACAACACACCAGCAGTCATGATTAATATTAAGGGCCAATATTTGATGGCCATCGTAGATTCGGGTGCCTCTATTTCAATTATTAGCCAGGGCGGGTTAGATCGTCTTTTGAGAGCAGGAGCAGATATCGTGGTTCAATTCCCAGACGCCATTAGAGCTAGAACTTCAGGGGATACTCCACTACGTATTGAAGGAAAAGTTTATATCCCTTTTGAAGTGGGTGGAATTCAATTTGGATGGCATTTTCATCTAGCTCCACAGTTTTATCGTGACATCTTGCTTGGGACTGATTTTTTGAAAGCTTATAGTTGGGATATTATTTTTTCTGAAAATCGTGTCAGTATGAATGGGTTGAGGCTCAAAATGCTCACCCCAGAAGAAATTCGGGCTGAATGGGACTTGGGTGACGCAATGGCTTTTGCTGTGGTTTTGGCCATTGATGTACAAATCCCTCCGTCCACGGAGAAATGGGCGAAGGCCCGTATCTCCTCTACCCTTGCTGATCCTCTATATTTTTTTGAGCCGTTCGATTCTTTTATCGATGACAACAAAGTTTTGCCCTATGCTGGGGTAGTGGAAGTTCACGATCATTTTTTCGAATTTTTATTGGTTAATCCCACGAATTCTCCGATTTCAATTTCACGATCTACGGTTGTGGGGTCTGTGGTCCCCACCTCAGATTATGCTTCTGAAGGTTCGAATTTTTCAAAACCTTTGGTGGTCTCTCAAGCTCGTGTCTCTCAGGACCCTTATATCAATGATATGGTCTTTGCAGTTGATGATAACCTGGGTATCCCTCCCCCCCATGTTGCCTCAGCTCTCACGTATAAGTTGGCCACTGATTCAGCTTTTGAAGATGACAGCGTTTTTTCTCTTGCATTCTGGCCAACGGAGGATCCACCTCAAAAAGAGGGGGTAGCCCTGAGTCTACCCCAAAAAGAGGGGGTAGGTGTGAACCTACCCCAAAAAGAGGGGGTAAAGGCAGTAAAAAGCCCTATGGCTGAAATTCTTCCGATTGATGCTTGTGAGGACCAAGATGAACTCCCAGAAGTGAAATCTGCTCAAAAAGGGGTAACAGCTCCACCCGAACCCCCCGACCCTCCCGTAAAAAGTGATCCGAGCTTGGGAGACTGCGGGGAGAAAGTTTTGAAATCGTGTCTTCTGCAGGGGGAGGATCTCTCCCCTGTCGCAGAAGGTCAGAGTCTGGGATTACCTCTTGTTTCTGTAACATTTTCTGATGAAGTTCAAGTTTGGGTGGAAGACCAGCCGGTTTTTCGGCTACGGGAGGAGTCAGAAACCCTTTTGGCTCCTCCCTCTTCTAAATTTGGCCTTGTACGGGGGGAAGGTTGGCCTCAGGAGGTGAGGGGGGTCGACCCCGCCCTCCTGGAGTCTCCTTCGTTCTCTTCGGCAGCTCAACTTGCGCCTGGGTTCGACCGGACCAGTTTAGCTGCTGAACCTCCGTCCGAGAGCCATCCCGAACTTATTCCGGGTTCAAGTCATCCCGAACTTATTCCGGGTTCAAGTTATCCCGAACTTATTTCAAGTCCAAGCTATCCCGAACTTTCCACCCCGAACTTATTCCATCCCGATCTTACGACTTCTGTACAAAATTTTTCTGTATCTGATACAAGTCTATCTCAAACTGTGAATGATAATTGGCATCATTATTACGTATCTCTCAAGGCACATCCTGGTGAGTACGGGTATATACGTATTCCGTGGCCTGACCTTTTTTCTGGCACTATTTTGGAATATACGTATATACGTACTCAACCAGAAAGTCAGCTGGCAGGTCCCGTCTCGGGGGGCTCTACTGTGCCCCTCTCAGATTTACAGGTACGTGCTCTCTTGAACAGCAAGATTCAGCTACATAATTGTTGTTTGACTCGGCGTAATCAGCGACGGTTACGCCTTATGATTTTGAATTTTCCTCAAATTTGGGATGCAGCTGGGGGCTTCGGTAAGACGGACATCGACTATCACTATATTGAGATCGAACCAGGTAAGCGCCCAATAAAAGCTCGGGCCTATAAAGTAAACCCGGCGCAAAAGAAAATTATAGATGAGAAGTTAGCGGCCTGGTTGGAACAGGGGTTGATTCAACCCTCGCGCAGTCCATGGGCCTCCCCCATTATTTTGGTTGCGAAAAAGGATGGGGATTGGAGGTTGTGTGTTGACTATCGAAAGCTCAACGCAGTCACAAAAAAAGACTGCTATCCCATCCCATATATCACAGGTCTTTTCGAGAGCATTTTGGGACATTCTATTTTTTCGAAGTTAGATCTTGCGTCGGGCTTTCATCAGATTCCGATTTATCCTCCAGATAGGGAAAAAACGGCGTTTATCACTCATTCTGGCCTTTATGAATTTAAAGTTATGCCGTTCGGGCTTTGCAATGCCCCTAGTACGTTTCAACGCATTATTGACAGAATTATGGAGGGATTCATAGTGTATATTGACGACGTCCTCGTTACCTCGGCCACCCAGTTGGATCATTTGAAGCGACTTTTGGAGGTTTTCCTCCGCTGTTCAAGGGAGCATGTCCTATTGAAACTTTCCAAATGCGAATTTGGGCGGTCCGAAATGGCTTTTTTGGGGCATATTCTATCTGCTTTTGGTATTTCGACTGATCCCGAAAAAGTACGGGTTGTCAAACGTTTTCCAGCGCCTAAATCTGTGAAAGACGTGCAAAGTTTTTTGGGTTTAGCTGGTTATTACCGTCGTTTTGTCCCGAATTTTTCGAAAATTGCAAGTCCTATTGTCGCCCTCTTGAAAAAGGACCGAGAATTTATTTGGGACGCAGCCTGCCAGCTGGCTTTTGAAACACTTAAGGAGAAACTTACCACGGCACCGGTTCTCATGTATCCGGATTTTACAAAACCATTTACGTTGGCAACTGACGCTAGCCACTACGGTATAGGGGCCGTCCTTCAACAACTTGATGATAAGCAAAAACTCCATCCTATTGCTTATGCTGCTCGTGCACTTGCTCCGGCAGAGAAAAATTATACCACAACGGAGCTAGAAGGTTTAGCAGTCTTTTTTGGTGTTTCTTATTTCCAACATTACCTTATTTTGCAATATTTTGATGTAATTACGGATCACCAAGCTTTGGAGTATATGTTTAGTGGAGAGCCTAAGTCCAAAGCTGCAGCGGGTCGGATTGCCCGGTGGGTGTCTTTTCTTCGTGGTTTCAAATTCCGGGTTATCCATCGCCCAGGCATTACTAACGGGGCCCCGGATGCATTGTCTAGAAACCCCCCACCTTGGGAGGAGGCAGGGTCTTTCGCTGACCACCCACGTATTCCAGATATTTTCGTGGGGTCTATTCTTGAAGATGTTTTTGAAGAAGAAGCTCCGGAGGAGGGTGAAAATGCCCCCCGCCCTACCGCTGCAGCTATGGCTGTTTGGAAGCAGGCTCTCCAGAAAGATCAATTTACTAAAGCAATTATAGACTTTTTAGAGAAAAAACAATTTCCATCTGACGCCAATTTCGCTACATTTTTGCGAAAACATTCGAGCGAATTTTTTCTGGAGGAGGGCGTCCTATACCGTCTTGGCAAATCCAAGCGTCAGGAACGCCCAAAACTGATAGTTGTTCCGGATAGTTGCTATACGTATGTACTGGATGAATGCCATAAAGATCTATTGGGTGGGTGTCATAACGGCCGGTCCAAAATGTACGGATTTTTGAGCCTCAAATACCATTGGCCCACCATGAGTAAGGACATTGGGGTCTACATTAGCCGGTGTCGGGTATGTGCGGCTTGCAACCCGGGGCCCTCCAAACCTCAGGCGTATTTGAAGGCGTTTGACCCGGTCGAAGCTCCCTTTGAGCGGTTGAGCATGGATGTTATGCATGCTCCCCTCTCAAAGGCAGGAAATTCTAGAGTGTTGGTGGTGGTTGATTTTTTCTCTCGTTGGGGTTGGGCCTTTGCCATGCCAAACGAACAGACCCTCACTATTGCACGAATTTTTGCAGAGCGTATAATTGCGGTTCACGGGGCCCCCCGGGAAGTTTTAACCGACAGGGGCACCCCCTTTTGCTCACATCTCATGGACGAATTGTGTAAATTGATGGGTACCAAAAAAGTACGTACTACAGCCTACCACCCAGAATCTAATGGGGCGTGTGAGAGACTTAACGGTACTCTGAAACGGATGTTACGAAAATGTCTTTTGGCCTATGAACGGGGGTGGGATGAGCTCCTCCCTTGGGTTCTGTTCGCCTATCGGGCAGTCCCACATGCTTCGACCGGGGAATCGCCTTATTACGTCTTGTTTGGTCGTGACCCCCGGCTTTTTTCGGATAATTTTTTGACAACGCCTATACCTCGAATCAGTGATTTTTTACCATCATACGTAGATGAACTTCGTGCTCGTATGCGACATATTCGGAAAATTTTGAACGATTATATAGCACAGGTTCAGAAAAAACGCAAAGATAAATACGACTCTAAAGTCAAACCTATTGAGTACAAGGAAGGTATGATGGTTTGGAAAGATGTTTCAAAGGCAAATATTCCGAAAGGGGCAAGCCGCAAATACCTCCCGGCTTTTGAGGGGCCGTTTCGGGTCCTTAAAGTTATTTCTCCTACCAATTGTCAAATTCAATCTACACTCAACTCAGATGCCCCCCTGAAACTGTACACGTGAATAGACTCAAACCATTTTTGATGGAATTGACACCTGATCAGTGAAATCTTGTTTTACCTTCCCCCTCAACTGTAGTACGTATGTATCTCACATTACTGATCTCTTTTGCTGTATTATGTTAACCTCTTTTAGTTTTAGCTTTTATACGTATATAATGTTTTTACCCACATTTGTGTTTTCTTCTATGTTTAGGTTTACATTTGGGTTTTTCTCCCAGTGCTGTGATTTTTCTGTTTATTTCAGGAATTCCCTGGTTAGTTTTGTCACATATTTTAGGACTCTTTTTATAATACACAGCTGTACGTATAGCAAATTTTTTTGGGTTTGGACATTTTTTCTTTGATAAAATTTAATTCCCACCTGTAGAATTTCGTAATACGTATTATACGTATACGTATAAAAAGTACGCTCTCACTTATGTTTTTCTGATGAAATTTAAACTTGAAAATCTTTTAATGATGGAATTCTTTTACCTCTTTTCCTTGAATATAATTCTCCATTTCAGGTGGTTATATTGTTTCATTTAGAATAAATTTAGTTTTTCAGTCTTCACGTGGGTATTTTCGTAGCGCACATGTTTTGCTAGATTTCTGGGGTCTATTCCCTTTTAAAATCTATGGTTGTACTAGATTTAAATTCCACTTTCAAATGTTTTTCCTTGACATTTATAAATTTTCCTTTCTTTTTCCCTCTTTTGGTGCGCGGTTATACGTATATAAGTTTTTACGTATATTTTTACATACGTATATAAGTTTTTTCAACACAGTTTCGGCGGCAACGCTCTTCCTATCTCTGTTTGTTTACTGCACTTGTTCGTTTTTTTTCTTCTTCATTGTTTGCACTTTTCTGTCTATTTCAGGAACCTTTGGGTCCTTCCTTTGGTGTTTATCGTGGGGTGCCTTTCCCATCAGTGGACCATCATTTGGATTCTGGATTCCTTGCCTTCATATCTCAGGTTGTTTCCTTCCTTGCTGTAAGATCTTTATGATGTTTTCGTGACTTTGTGACATGGTTTTAAAAAGGTTTCTTTCTAGTTCGGAATTTTCCATTTTGATAAAATTTTCTTATGATATAGACATTATCTGAATTTTGAAAATTTGTCTTTTCTAAAGTTTTGTCTTCTTGATTTGCCATGTCATACAAATTTTCTAAAGCAGATAAGCAGGTACTTCACAAATCAGCTCTTACCGTACGTATGAATATCGCGGTAACGGGGGGGTAATTTGCGCGAGGTGGACCTTCCAGCGGGTGCCTCGCCCGCACAGTCGCCTATTGATGAAGAATCAGATACTTGTGTTCAGTCCGAGGTATTTGACGGAAAAGCTATTCAGTATTGCTCGCTTGAATTTCTTGTCAAACATTTGTCTGACAAACCCCCTGCATTTTTCGCTTTTCGAGATCAGTTTGATCAGGCTCAGTACGCTACCTATATTCGTCAAATTTCTCAGAAAACAAATTTCCCCCTTTTGTTAGCTAAGGCTACTATTGTAGTTACCTCGATCGAGTAATTGATTCGTTTTGTACCTTTGTGGGTTCGAGCAGCGGAAACAGCGGGGTTTATGGCTTGGGATCTTGAGGGTATCTCTGCCCAGAAAGTTCGGGGTCCGATGCGATAAGTTCGGGGTCCGATGCAATAAGTTCGGGATCCAGCCGATAAGTTCGGGCTCTGTCCCGATAAGTTCGGGCTCTGTCCCGATAAGTTCGGGCTCTGTCCCGATAAGTTCGGGCTCTGTCCCGATATGTTCGGGCTCTGTCCCGATAAGTTCGGGCCCTCTTGTAACACGCTCGGAGGTTACCCCTTCAACTTCTGGTATGGTCAGGCAGCCACCGGCTCCTGTGGCTAGGTTGCCTCAACCAGTTGTGGGGTTAGGGTCAATCCCCCATCGGCAGCGTTCAAACTTTAATGAAATCTTTTGGCAACGCCTTCCTTCTGTGGAGACACGCCAGCAGTTGGATTTAGTATCTTCATTGGGCTTGTCTGTTCAGGAACTTCAAGATCGGGTGGGTCATCCTCCTCCATTCTATGCATTTGAGGTTGCTTATCATACTATCGGTATGGGGGATACCACAGTCCTTGCTTTGCTGCGGGTGCTTTTTCCGGAGGAATTCGCTTCTTCTGTTATTCCTCCGGTAGAAACGCCCCCATGATAGACTGTGATGGGGTATTTTGGCCTACTTATAGGGAGCGTTGTTGCCAGTTGTTGTTGTTGTCATTCCCCTCATCCTTCGTTCGGTATTAATTTCTCTTCCTATCTAAAGTTTATAGTAGATTTTTGTTTGCAACTTCTTTTCCATTGACGAAATTGTTTTGCATTGTAGTATAGTTTATCCCGAACTTACCTTGAAGCCTTCCCGAACTTTTTGTAAATTTTGAATTTTCTGAAGATTATTTCTGAGTTTTGTTGAGGTGTTTTGATGAACTTTAGAAGACAGTGTCTAATTATTGTTTTGTAATTTTTGCCAAATTGTTCGCTTAACTCTTCGTATACCTTTTTTTAATTAATTGAGGGTTCTCTGGGGTGGATTGCCTAGTTGACCTAAGACTGGGACACAAGTGCAATTCATCTCCCGAGTTCCCTCCCACTTTTATTGGGTTATACTAAATCTCGTCTACGCTTTTTGTCATCATACATGTTGTTGGTGTGGGTTTCCGGAGGCTGTTGCCTAAGACTGGGTCGTTTCAGGGCACTCACACCGGCATGCCAGTGCTACAGTTAGGGGCTTTTGCTTTGTGTTGTGTTATTTAAACTTTGTTTCTTGTTGTGTAGTTTTGTAGTTTGTCTTTCTGATTCTTTCATTTGTTGCTTTATGCATACTTTAATTTTTCTTTTGTGTGTTTAGGTGATGCTTTGTCTTGTATTGTATCTGGATTCTCCCCCCTCCTACGCCAGGCGTGCCTCCATGGTAGATGTTCGTGAGGGCCACTTGTCCTTGGTTCCGGCAACTCTCCGGCTGGACATACGGCTTGCTTGGTATGGGCCCGCTATCTGAAAAGGCGGGGTGAATACGGGCCTTTGTCATCTTTTATGGCCAGATAATTTCGGTGTTTTTGGGCCATTCTGCCTGTCTTGGCCTGTGGGACTTTTATTGTACTGTTTACCATCATATTACGACCTGTCTACCCTTATTTTCTATTATATAATCTACTGGGTTTGGACTATATTTTGTACTGTCTGTCCTGCATGATGCGCTCTGCGGGACACCCTTTTGTGTTGCCCAGCTTTCTCTGCTTGATGCTGGTACGGTGGTGTTTGGACTCCCGGCCTCTTTACTGTTGGCCTGGACTATTTTTCGTGCTTTTTCCGGCATGACTCGCTCTGCTGGATTAATCTGTTTACCTTGCAGGCCCATGGTTTGTACCAGTCTATCTACTGGTGGTTTAACTATTGTTTTGGCTGCTGTGGTCTGTATTTGCCTTGCCATACTGTATAACTATATAGACTATTCGGCTGTATTTCTACCTCTGGTGTGAACCGTCGGGATGGGCCTATCTTAGGCTTCGGTCCCCTGTTCTCAGGTTGCTGCAGACATTTCTTCTGGCAGTCCCTGGTCGGATATGTGGCACTAACTCTGCCATTTGTTGTTCTGCCTTCTGTGAACAGTTTGTGTGTGTTTCTCGGATGATCCTTCCCGCATGCTGCCATGGTTCCCGGCACGCCTTCGGACGTTTCCACCCCACCCGCTGTCTATCGTATATATTATTTGCTTGTGCCTATTCATATAACTTGTTTTTGTAGTCTTTTCTAACTATTTTCCTTTAATAGCTACGTTTTGTGGGTTGTTTGTTGTTTTGTAGTATCACTCTTTTTGCCATATTCTACTGGTTCTTTAATTTTGTGCCTATAATTTTTGCCTTACGTCGTTCTGTTTTCTATATTTTTGTTTGTTTCTAATATATTGTTAGTCTAATTCCTATGCAAAACATCCATGACGTGACCGCTGTGTTGTTGTTTCTATGTGCCTTATTCGTACGTGTGGTTTTCCTATTTCCTTAGGGTTAGTTTGTAGTTGGGGTATAGTTGGGGTGAACGTGCAGTGGGTCGTGTCCCCGAAGTATTGTCTCTATTCGTCGTGGTTCGCAGTCCGGAGATTGCTACAGGTGTACTATTGTGATGTTGTTTCAAATTTACGTAGTCGTGTTGTTTTCAAAAGTCAGTAGGTAGTTTATTTAGTTAGTACTGTCAGTTTGTTTGTAAGTTAGTCAGTAAGTTTGTTAGTGAAGTTTCGGTCACAGCCGACACAGTTTTACCCAGTCGCAGTTCGAAGAGTCATTCCGAGCTGACTGTGAGCCACGTAGTTCGTAGGCGGTGGGGATCGTTTGGCTCCACTTTTACTGTAGCTAGTTTTGTAACATCTCGTTTTACCACTAAAAGTACTACATGCCGGCAACACTAATGTAACATCTGTTTTACCATTGTCTAACCCACTGTGTGACACCTGTTGTGATCGCCGCGCGGGGGCCGGCGGCGGAAAAGAGGGGGTATTTTGTGGGATATTACCCATTAGGGCACTAGTAGCTAGCTGCGCAGCAGCGCAGCACTGGAAATTATATGTTGTGCTATCTTCATATGCGTGACGCAAAGTATGTTCTATTTGATGAAATTATACAACTTTGAACTATTTTGACAATTGTCTTATTCATGAATGATGAAAGTGATTTCTTTTTGGGCTAGCTACGCCAGTAGCACAAAGTGTATATAAGAGAGAGAAAGTGCAGGCTGAGTTCAGTTGTCATCGGTGTGTCAATCGGGTTGGGGGCTCGATTTGTCATTGGGTAGGTGCCTATTGGGCCAAGTTTAGGATATAGGGAGAGAGTAACGTCCTCCCCTCTGCTTTGTTTATTCTATTGTCGTGCTCTCTGATAATTTTATAGTAGTTTCGTATATTTGTTGAAGAACCAGTATGAGTATTTGATGTTTAGTTTAGTAAAGTCTAGCGGTGTTCAAGTCTATTAGATCTAGGGACGGTCGTCTAGGGCCCTATTGCATTATTCGGAGTTACTCACAGATTCCTAGCTCTCTCTCCATTCCTTCTCTGATAAGTTAGGACTAGACATCGCACACTGAACTCTTACTTGCAATCTTTACTGAAGTCCGACATAGTTTATTATAGAGGTACCCACGCAGTACCTCACACAAGTACACCACAGAGCCATCAGCTGAACTCCTGTTGCAGGCGTATCAATCTTTCCTATGTGTTTCCTAATTTTTTTTTGTAGTTTAAAAGGTGGGGAAAAAAATTGCAAAAAAGGGGGGGCGATTGTCCTGCATGATTGGCTTAGTTTGAAGTTGTGATGGCTAAGAAAGTTATGTTTTTGGTTAATTGGTAGGGTATTGCGGTAACAAGGAAGCCAAGGTAATGTAACTTGGTTAAAAGGGAGAGTAACTTGGTTTAGAGTGTAGCCAAGGTGTTGAAAGTTGGTTTATTTTGGATTTTAGGTGATTGAAGCATGCTAGGCTTAATTGTAGGAAATAATATTTTTAGGAGAAATCGTAAAAATTTATGCGGTTAAAGCCAAGCCAACCAAGGAAACTAGGCTTGGGTTAATTCAAAAGAACTTGGTGAAAAATAAGCGAAGTAAATGGGATAAATTGTTTGGAAGGTGTATGGGTAATGGATGCGCTGTAAGCCAAGCCAACCAAGAAAACTTGGCTTGGCTTAATTCAAAAGAACTTGGTCAAAATAAGCGAAGTAAAAGGGATAAATTGTTTGTAAGGTGTATAGGGAATGGATGGGCTGTAGGCCAAGCCAACCAAGAAAACTTGGCTTGGCTTAATTGAAAGGAACTTGGTGAAAAATAAGCCAAGTGAAAGGGATATATTGTTGGGTAGTGTATGGGGAGTGTATGGGATTTAAGCCAAGCCAACCAAGAGAAGTTGGCTTGGCTTAATTCAAGTGAACTTGGCCAAAAATAAGCCAAGCTAAGAAGTGTAATACATATATATACTGTTCAATGTAGGGTATAAAAGTATAGATGTACTTGAGAAGGGAGAGGGGAGGGAGTTATATGTTCCTGGGAGGGGACGGAGTTATAGTTATCAGGTGACATGTGCTACCACTTCTAAGTATAAACAAATAATTGAACATATTGTATAGACCAAGCAATTACAACATAAACCAAGCCAAGTCTACTTGGTTGGCTTGGCTTTCAGGTGACATGTCGTACCACTTCTAAGTATTAACAAATAATTGAACATATTGTATAGACCAAGCAATTACAACATAAGCCAAGCCAAGTTTACTTGGTTGGCTTGGCTTTGAGGTGACATGTCGTACCACTTCTAAGTATTCACAAATAATTGAGCATATTGTATAGACCAACCAATTTCACCATAAGTCAAGCCAAGTTTACTTGGTTGGCTTGACTTTCAGGTGACATGTGATACCACTTCTAAGTATAAGTAAATCATTGACCACATGGTTTTTAGACCAACCAATCTCACTATAAGCCAATCCTTGGTCACCATAAGCCTAGCTATGGTTTATTAAACCAAGACAACATTTCCTTGAAATAACCTTGGCTTACAATATCTATTCCTTGGCTTTTACCAAAACAATTTTAACCAAGCTACTTCATAGCGGCTTATCAACAAGTTTTCAAAGCTCAGATTTAGCCTAGTACTAATAAACCAAGAATACTAAATCCAGGCACTTTCGCAATGCAGCTGAATTTATACCGTATATAAACCGTATAAATACTTCAGCAACTGTGTCTGAAAATAAGCCAAGCTAAGAAGTGTAATACATATATATACTGTTCAATGTAGGGTATAAAAGTATAGATGTATTTGAGAAGGGAGAGGGGAGAGAGTTATATGTTCCTGGGAGGGGACGGAGTTATAGTTATCAGGTGACATGTGCTACCACTTCTAAGTATAAACAAATAATTGAACATATTGTATAGACCAAGCAATTACAACATAAACCAAGCCAAGTCTACTTGGTGGGCTTAGCTTTCAGGTGACATGTCGTACCACTTCAAAGTATTAACAAATAATTGAACATATTGTATAGACAAAGCAATCACAACATAAGCCAAGCCAGGTTTACTTGGTTGGCTTGGCTTTGAGGTGACATGTCGTACCACTTCTAAGTATTCACAAATAATTGAGCATATTGTATAGACCAACCAATTTCACCATAAGTCAAGCCAAGTTTACTTGGTTGGCTTGACTTTCAGGTGACATGTGATACCACTTCTAAGTATAAGTAAATTATTTAACATATCGTTTAAACTAAGCAATTTCACAATAAACCAAGCCAAGTCTACTTGTTTGGCTTGGCTTTCAGGTGACGTGTCGTACCACTTCTAAGTATTAACAAATAATTGAGCATATTGTATAGACCAACCAATTTCACCATAAGTCAAGCCAAGTTTACTTGGTTGGCTTGACTTTCAGGTGACATGTGATACCACTTCTAAGTATAAGTAAATCATTGACCACATGGTTTTTAGACCAACCAATCTCACTATAAGCCAATCCTTGGTCACCATAAGCCTAGCTATGGTTTATTAAACCAAGACAACATTTCCTTGAAATAACCTTGGCTTACAATATCTATTCCTTGGCTTTTACCAAAACAATTTTAACCAAGCTACTTCATAGCGGCTTATCAACAAGTTTTCAAAGCTCAGATTTAGCCTAGTACTAATAAACCAAGAATACTAAATCCAGGCACGTTCGCAATGCAGCTGAATTTATACCGTATATAAACCGTATAAATACTTCAGCAACTGTGTCTGAATCTAAGAAAAGTTTTTGGACTGAAGCCATTATACGAGCAGACGCAGTCGCGACTTAGCAATTTCCACATGTAGAAAATTCTATTTTTTAACCATTTGCTGTATTTTAAAGCTGTGTCCAAAAAGTCTATTCTTTGGGTGAACTGTTGCTGCAAATGAAAAAGTGCCAAACTAAAAAATAAAATTTATTGTTTTGCGGGGATAACCACTAGAGGCCTGCACGGGCCGAATTTTTGCGGCCCGGCCCGGCCCGGCCCGTGAAAAATCTTTCTCGGCCCGCCCGGCCCGGCCCGTCAACTGGTTCGGCCCGGCCCGGCCCGGCCCGTCAGATGCTTCGGCCCGGCCCGGCCCGGCCCGTCAAAATTTTCGGCCCGCCCGTGCCACGAAATTTTTTCATTTGTCGCAAAATGCAAAATTACGTAAATAATTTTGTTAGCTTGGTTATTAAAAACAGAATCTCTGGTTTTTGGTGCTTTTTCTAGGAAAACTGTATTTTCTAAAAACTGATTTTTGAGTTTTAATGGTTTTTAAACGCAGTTTTAAGGACAAAATAATTTTTGTCGTTCTACAAATGAAACCAAAAGATAATGCTGCCTCATGTTGACACTTTGTATATAAGACTGGAACGCTAGAAAAACAAAAAACTGAAAATTCCCTAAAAAGTTACAGTGGCAATATTTAAATATTGTACTTTATTAAACCAGATGAAATTTTGTGAAGTGCGCATTTTTATAAGGATTAGTTGAGAAATAAACTAATTAGAAGTAGAGGACTTTAAAAAGATGCAACTGTGCAGAAGGAGTAAACTTTCATTTCTAAAGAAGTAGTAAATCTTTGCTCCACAAACTCAAAACTTTGATTTTTTTAAAACTGCTTTTTTCTAAGTAAATGCTTCGTTTTCTTAAAAAAGACAGCAAATACATCAAAACCAAAATAAAATACTTACACTGTTACTAATACCATATATTGCCCTATTCCAAAGTTTCATATTCTAGTATTGTAAACGCTAAAATTACTTAGGCGAATTGAGGATTTTACATTAATGATGTGACGATAAATACATGTATTATTTATGAAAATAAAATGCTAACGTTACTGCAGGAAATCAGTGTTAGTTTGAACGAAACATATTGCGGAAACACAAAACATTTTAAGCTAAATTATGAATTACTATTTTATAGTTAAATCTTTTAAAAAACTGATGGCGGGCCGGCGGACTGTCGGCCCGCGGCCCGGCCCGGCCCGTGAGTTTCGGCCCGCGGCCCGGCCCGGCCCGTGAACTTTGGTCGTCGGCCCGCCCGGCCCGGCCCGCGGGCCGGGCCGGGCCGGGCCGGGCCGCGGGCCGTAATGCAGGCCTCTAATAACCACCTATTCTCAGCTCTGCTCGCATTAGGTGAGCGGCGGGCCATTTCACACATCAAGCATACTAGACTTAGTAAGTTATATTAGGTGGGCAGACTTTTTGTCGGACCGGGGTGGAAATCCGGTGCGTTTTCTCCAAAATGGGTACTATATGATTTGGTGCGTAATTTGAAATTACAAGCTTGTTTTCAAAAGAAAATATCGCAGTGTAGGTAATCGCTTGTGTCTTTGTACCACAAAACGTGTAAACGTCTACTCCTCGACCTGTTTCAGATGATGTACATTACGCTGGTCCTATTAATCATTGGAATTGCTAACTGCAGTGCTGATAACTTGTTTCCATTTGGGGAGGGAATTGATGACCATTTCCACCATGTAGGCTACGTTCCAGGCTATTCGGATCTTTATTTTGAAGCAACTGATGCGTTTGGAACCCAATACAAGATATACGCCGACTACTTTGGGGTATTTGATTTGAGTGTGAACGGACGTGGTGTTTTGGATGTGTACATGTTCGATAATGGCTATGACAGATGCAATATGTCAGGAAGGGTTGTCGAAGACCTGGAAACTAAAAAAAGAATCCACGATATTGTAGGAGAAGAATTTTGTGATGCAAACATCACCCTGATTGCTACATGGAATCGCTGCCAGTTCGAATGCAACGAAATCGAAGGTGGTCCCAATACTTTCCAGACAGTTGTAGTTGTAACTGCCAAAGTCTACTACATATTGTACATATACGATGAAATTGGGCATGATTGCAACGGCGGCGATATAGCCAAGTTTGACTATCGTAAAGAAAGTGCATGGATTGATTACACAATTAAACTTTTTGACGAAGGCAATGTTAATTGGACCGGACTTACAACTCATTCTAACATTGGCGAAAATGGAATTTATCTGATAAAATTCGAACAAGATCCGGGACAGGTGACTGAGCCTGGTCGACTACCCAACAGTGGGAGTTTTTGTGGAAGAATCGACCTTCATGCAAACAACGGTAACCTTAGCTAGTGATTTATGCAAAGATAAGTCCTAATGAGCTTTCGTTATATATGATACAATCATCTAATAAAACATTATCTAGTGGTCCAGATGGCAGATTACGGATTATGTTAGTGTCTTGTTTGCTCGCACAATGCTAGGTCATTTAATTGTACTTTGATTGAATATACTACAAGTTTGGCGACGAGTTTCTATGGCTCGCAATAACCTAACGCCCAGTTTTCCTGATGCCCCTGGAAATCCCATGGATCCCTGATTGGATTGACATTTTGCAAAACTATCTCGAGGCAATTCGTTCCACTGCTGCTCTGCTTCCTAAGTCCAGGAAAATAGCAATTTTTCGGCGCTGCCTCGGGGTTGAGGGGCAACGGATTGCCAAGACGTTGCCTGGTCCAGTCATTCAGTTGAGGGTCAAGAACATTTAAGGAACGTTTCCGGCACAAAATTAATGTGGTGATTGCCAGATATGCATTTAGGCAGCGAAAACAATTGTCAGGGGAGAGAGAGTACATCCTGGTAGCCAAACTTGTAGTATTCAATCAAACTACAACTTTATTGTGATATTCTCTTAGAAACCATTTTGAAACTTGAAAAAATTTAAATTTGAAAATGTGAGCTCTTTGAATATAGTCTTTAATTTAAGATTTTGAAACATTCTGTGACATATTTTCACAGAAATGTTCCTATTTTTAGAAAGACAAAAATATACACTTCGAAATTTTTATTATACATTTATGCAGTCGTATACAATAAGTGTCAGTACAATACAATACAGTAAATACTATATGTGCCAATAAGAAATTTCTCGGGGCGGGCTTGGGCTCGGGCCAACCAGGCTCCTCGGGCCGGGCTTCGGAACGGGCCAGCCAGCTGCGGAGAGGCGTCAAAAGTCGCACAAATTATATACATCCGGTTTAATCGAGCAGTTTTGTTTAATGATAGACCCAAACTGAACCTTCGTGGCTCAAAATTAACTGTTGTTAGATAGTTAGTTAGCTCAAGGTGCAGCATTGTTATTGTTATTTGTTAGAAACTTTGCATTTCATAAATTCTCAGATAATTTGCAACCACACACAGGAGCTATAAACCTTATCTTGCAGATAGTAAGATTTTTGGAAAAGCAATGACTTGTTAAAAAAAAGGAATGAAAAATAATCGTTAGGAAGCACTCCATACAGCTTCCGCATCCTTAAAAAACCGGGTCTGGATGGTATCGGGCCGGCCCGATCCCGAAGCCCGCTTCACGGTCCTGGCACAATCCTAGCATGTCATATTCCAGAGTTTCTGACGTCATTTAGATAATATGTTACGTTTTAAACATGTATAGAAAAGCAAAGTATAAATGGTTCTTCTAAACTCCCTATTCCCCTTTTCTAATTATACGCAGTTATTAGTTCGTTACTATTACTATTAACTGTCGCTCGAAAAGAACTGAGCTGCTCAATTGCAAAATTACGAAAACAGCTTTTCATGGGAATTCTTCAGAATTGACACGCATTAGATGAGCTGTGTGCTAAGCCCAGATTACTAAAAGCTTCCTTTTCACTGCATGTTGTCTCATATTTCATACTGCTACTACGCGCCATGGAGTCGCTTTTCCTACTGCAGCAAACCTTGTGGAGCAGGAGTTAGGAAACGATACAGACTCATCAGTGACGGAAAATCTGCCGACAGCTGTCCGAAATATCTGATTCATGAAGAGTACTGCAACATCCACCCGTGTTATCGAGGTATGCAGAAACATTTTCATATTTGGGGAGGTGTCCCTCCGTTGCGCGCAATTTTATTCAAGAAAAATTGCCATTAAGGTGCTGATTCGGATACGTGTATTTTTGGGCTTTAAAAGCGCAATTGTCGTTGAAATTCATTCCACTGTGCTACAATTACATCGCTTAGCCTGGAAAACATTTTGGAAAGGTCGCGGCGTAAAATCTGAGGTTTATAGAAATAAGCTTTAATCATAACTTGCATGGCGATCACTGTACACGGTCAAGCCTACTTGCAATCGAATTCTCTTACCAAGACCAACAGCTTTGCTCTTGAGGGTATTCTTCGATTCCTTGCGGTTTAAGAGATAACAGCGCAAATTGAGTTTTGAGGTTCAAAAATGAAATTTTTTCGAAAAATCAATTATTGCACGATTGCGACAGTTTCAACAGCAATGGTCCGTCAGCTAAGTATTGTCCATACTTGTGTAAAATATGAGGGAGCTAGGGATTTTAACCACTGAGCTCACGCCCCAAATTTTACAAGCGGAACTGTGCGCAAGAACGCTGACCAGCGACCAGCGACCAGCGACTATTTAGTTCAGGCGGCTCTTTTCCACCGACTTGCCTCGCCAAGGGGGGACAGACACTTTTTGGGGGACGCCAACGGGGCGCCTAACAAAAAAGGGGACACACACACGCAAACTAAACTTAGATATAAATCAGCTCCGGGCTAATCCCAGAGCTCTACCTTGCTATAAAAAGAAGATCAAAACCTAGTTAAAGTTTAGCAATAGTAATTAAATTAAAAAGCAAAAGACAACTGGCGGATTTATTGGGACAATACAGGACAAAGTTACGACAGGCGATACCCAGATAGGACAAGCAAATTATAGCGGGCTACCCGCACAACAAGTAAGTAAGATACACACAAGGAATTAAGGAAACAGTGGGGATGGGACCAGCAACAACTGGGGCAAAAGGGAAAATACAGTAAAACTGGGGGAGGGGGATTAGCTAGTAAAGTTAGACCCAGGGGGAGGGAACGGGGGCAACCGCGCTAATTAGGACGGAAAAGGAGAGGGGGGAGAATTAGGAGTAGAATGAAAAGTGAGTTAAAAAGGGGTTAGAACTGAAAAAGGGAATTAGGAAATATAAGTTGAAAGGGTTTTAAGGGAAAAAACAAAAACTAAACGCTTACTCTTT